>JACXGK010003519.1:0-44579 GCA_016801125.1 Novumbra hubbsi | reverse complement strand
CCTTTTGGCTTACAAGCCTTATTTTCGTCATCGGGAACTATATATGTATTTACACACATATATTCCTATCACCCTCTGACTACTCCTACTACCACTACTGGACAATTCGCACTGCTCGGTTATCCGAGCACTAAGACGCTATCCCTGAAGTCGCGCGTTTGGATCTTACCCTTCACTCTGCGGACACCGCATCCTTACACATCCTTCTAGTGTCAGGACTGCCTGCTGAACTGTTTTACCAGTGTGTGTGTCCGTGTTTAGACTAACAGCCTCCCCCCTAGGCTTTACCTCTGCTCTGAGGTGATTAAGAAGAAAGCAGACATTATAATTATTACATCATTATATGAATGTTTAATCCATTTTCAAGGCAAGTTATGGATAGCAATTAAGTTTCACAATGCATACATGTCATGTGAATTACGTCTGCTTCAGATCCCAGAGTGCATATTGGATATGATGTGGTCTGCTAGTCTGTCCAGTGATTTTTTCCCAATTCTCAGCCAGTGTGGTCAGAGCTGTATATTAGTAATCACTGTCTAACAGGCATGGCCCATCCTGCATCTTAAGTCACCAGAGAAGACTGCCCACAGATCAAGGGAAACATGGTGTTGATGGTGGCGTTGGGGAGCTGCAGCTGCCTGGGTAGATTTATTTTGATCAATTAAGGGAAATCTTAAAAGGCCTGCTGTACCAGAGAAATTGTTCCTGATCACTTTCATAATGATTGATCACACTGGGGAGATATATTGGCTGCTTAAAAGAAATATTTAAAGCTATCAAAAAAAAAACATAAACTTGATATACGTGATATACAGAACACCTAATAAACAGCACATTAGTTTCAGGAAGGAAAAAGCATTGGCTTACTCATGGCTTTGTGTTGCTTTATGAATCTCAACCACAGAGACAATTCCCCTTATATAGGATTGGCTGCAATTCTTTTCAGGGATGTTTTTTCATTCTGGTATGTGTTTGAAAACATCCAATTAGAGTGTGATTCCATAGACAGGATTTAGAGTTGTTCCAAACGCAGACGGGCTTGATAAATATGGATTGTGACACAGATGTCATCATGAATAAATACTACTATACATTTTTTCCACCAACACCATTCACTGCTGACTCTCCAAAAACCTTTTCACTCTCCCTTCCAAAATCCTGCTTCACAAATATGTACCTTGCTCATTATTTCTGCGGCACCATTATAATAAACATTTGACAAATTATCAAATAAAGTTAGAGGAACTACTTTATTATTGTAAAATCATTATCTTACTATTACAATAAGACATGACCAACCAGTGATTATTTCCATGTATCACTAAGCTAGCTAGAAAACCAACTAAAATGGCTAGCTAGCTGAGCAAAATATGCTAGCAGGTTCATCTAAATCTAGGTTTTCCCAAGGCCCTCTGGCTCTTCTGTTTATTATGGTCAGAGTATTTTATTAATTTACAGGAGAAATGGCTGAGATTGAAAGTCACCTCCCCGCAAATAGCAGGCTCTGATTGGCTGACTCTTACGAATTGACCCCCTTTCACCTGGGGCAAACATTGAAGGTGACTTCCCACCAAAACAATTACTCTACTTGGATTTGATCAATTAAGTGCTCATTATTTTTTTTTATTCTGAATGCAGCAACAAAAAGAGTAAAAGGTTTAAATGCTTTAGGAGGATGCCATTGTTTTATTTGTTATTTGTTAAGTTATTTGTTAGCTTTGAGGAGAACAATATATGAATATTTATGAGAGCATGTATTTTTTTAACAAACATAATAGCACATACACAAAATAATTGCTAGGAAGATGTTCCACACAGCAACTTTGAACTATAAAGCCTTTTTTTACAGCCTGATATTTCTTAAACAGTGAAATATTTCACTTAACTCTAATACTCTTTCCCCAAATACATGTATTCATCACTGAAATTTAAGGCATATGAATCACAGATTGCCGGAATCTGAAAATCATTAAGTTATTCATGGTAGTATATGCAAAACATTTTAAGAAGATTCTCCCGTTATGCTTCTTTTAATGTAACAAACATGTCCCTACTTGTAAGTTTGCATTATAAGAAGGAACTCTCAAGAAAGCATGGTCAAGCAACACCTCAAATGTCCCAGAATACAAAAACACTATAGAGTGTCTGGAAACGTCCCTCCTGGAGAGGCAACCGTAATGGTTTGGCAGGTGGTGGCCACAGACAATTGCTGATTCTTCTCTAGTTTTGCATGTTGCTAGTGTCCTTGTCAGTGGAGGCATGAGGTGGGACCTGCAGCCCATTCAAGTAGTCCATATTCTCCAGGATGACACATTCAGGTCAGGCGAGTTGCTAACCAGTTACCAAACGTTTTAGCACTGTGGGAAGATGCCAAGTCCTAATGGAATAGATAATCAGCATCTCAATAAAGCTTGTCAGCAAATGGAAGGGCTTTCAAATCTACTGGAAGACAGCAGCATCGCTTCTGGACTAAAACAAAGTAGACCAACACCAGCAGATGACATAACACACTGGACTTCAGGCAACTTGGATTCTGTGCTCTCCACTCTTCGTCCAGACTCTGGGACCTTGATATACAAATGAAAAGCAAATTGTACTTTCATCTGAAGAGAGGGTTTTAGACCACTGAGCAAAAGTACAGTTGTTTTTCTCCTCTGACCAGGTAAGATGCTTCTGACATTGCCTCTGATTCAGGAGTGGCTTGACAATAGAAATGCAACAATTGAAGCCCATTTCCTGGTCTGTGTGTGGTGGCGCTTGGTGGTGCTTGATGCACTGACTCCAGCCTCGGTCCACTCTGGACAATTCTCTCAAGGCTGCGGGCATCTATGTTGTATGTGCACATTTTCCTACCACACTTTTCCCTTCAAGTTAACTTTCCATGAATATGCTTTGATACAGCACTCTGTGAACAGTCAGCCCTTTCTTGAGTGTGTCAATGAGTGTCTTCTGGACAACTCTCAAGTCAGCAGTCTTCCCCATGATTGTGGTTGAGTGTACTTAACCAGACTGAGATATTAAAAGCTCAGGAAGCTATTTAGCTGATTAGAGCTCTTCTTAGGTCGACCTAAATGTGTTGTAAATGTTTTATTCTAATATTTTGAGATACTGGATTTTCGATTTCCATGAGCTGTAAGCTGTAATAATCAAGATTGAAAGTAAGAAGGCTTGACATTTTTCAATTTATTTGTAAAATAAAGAATATATATGTAACGTTTTGATTTGAATTACGGGAAAGAAATTCACAAAATATACTTTTTTGATAATCCGTGTTTGAGCAGTGTAGATGTTACCCGTTGTTATTATATTTTCTATGATTTCATCACGTTACCTAAAGGAATTTAAAATGATTTAATAGCGGTTTATAAGTATACTAGAAACACACCATGACAAAGATCATGATGCTACTCTTTCATTAATCAGATTAATCCCAATGTTGATAATTAGAATCCTGTATGATACTTGAGGCAAGATTTCCCAGTAATTGTGAAGCATTATGACTCCTAACATTGTAGGTGATAATAATTACAAATATATTGCGTTATTAGTATATGTATACCCCATCACAAGTCCTCATGAGTCTATAACTACGTATACACTGCATGATATTGCCATATGGGTATATGTATAATGCTGTATAATGTTTTGTGCATATGGCCTTCAAATGAAGTCTTACTGACATTTCATCGCACCACTAAGAGGCCTCCCAAACCACCGTCAAATTTCCTAGCTAAGAGTTTCCTCTTAACACCTATTCACAAAGCTGCAGAGATCAACTTTTACAATGGAATCGATGGAAACCTGAAACTAGGAGAAAGGGCTGGGTTAACCCTGCTGCCATGGATGATGTCATGTTTCGTGAACAAGCATCTGCACAATGCTCGTAGCGATTGGAAGATTGGGATGGGTTTCTGTCAGTGAATTCATCATATCAATACTGTAGAATACATATAACAAGACATACATAAATATGTTTATATTTAAATAAAAGATATTCAAATAGCAATGTAGGCAAATTTTCACTGATTAAACTTGAAACCAATATTGACTACTCAAGTATATATTCAGCTAATTGTAAAGCTCCTGTCTGACAACAATTGAAAACAGTGCCTGAAAACGCTTGAAGATATGGATATGCATATAAGCAGCCTTTTTATTTATCACACTAGAACAACCATCGCTGTTAGAAAGACGTGTGATGCTACGATAACCAGGCTGGATGCAGCTTTCATTTCCTGACCAACTTGTGCATGAAAGGAAGGATATTATTAAAGGAACATTTGGGAATGGGAACCTCTAAAACCCCAAAGTTCTGTGGGATAATACTTTTGTGCAGATCCACCCATGAGTGTGAAAAGCGGTTGTATTCTTTGCAGTCTTAGAAAAGGGAAGACATTGCAGAATTCATACAACAAACCACTTGTAATAGGACATTAGGACGATTATTGTCAACTAAACTCAACTAGAATCTCTTATCAGTCAATTAATTTAGCCTATAAAAACATCATAAATATATTTCTACATTAATCAACCATGCTATACATTTCATCACGGATTATATTAACATGTAATATATAACTAGAACAATTTATTGTATTTATTTGGAAGAGGCTCAGTGAAATATATATATATATCCAGAATTGATATTTGTTAGCCTCTTTGTAGAAATAATCTAGCTGGGCTCAACACTCATTGATTTGGCCCTCGGGCTTTGACTAGAAGCCACCAGCCAACGTCATTGACATTGACTTCAATTAGAGCAGCATTTTGGAATGACAGTAGAATCAACCAATAACACATTTTCAAGGCCCTCTGGTCACTAATTCAGAGCCAATAACCAGCCTTATCTTGTTTTCTCAGCTAGCGGGCTATGTTTTTGCAGTGAGTGTATGTAACGATGACAATGGACCAACTGTCAACCCTGGCTTTGATCTCAATCCCAAAATTACTTATTTTGGATTAAAAATAAAAGCAATAAGAACGTGCCATTATCCAATTAATAAAGAAGGACAGAAGAATGGACTTTGTTTTTAAAGATAATGACGTTGCAATTAGAAATACTTGGTTTATTACATTTCATGTTGTGTATTTTTTTGTGTCATTGGTGACCAACCATCAACTTCAGAATTGTCCAGCCCATCTGTCATTTTGCCTGAAATGCCAGATGGCCATTCCACCCATGCTTGAGCACCACTTTCTAAACCACTGGCTGAGTTTTGTAAAGTGGTCAGAGATAAACACTGCTGTCAGAGAGGCTCGTCACTATCCAAGCAGCCCTGCCTCCTTAACTTACCACATGTGTCTGGGCTTCTAAATCTGTCTGGCGACCATAAGGCGGTAACTTAGTCCTAGCAGACTTAACAGAGAGGTGCAGATTCTCCGGTCCCCAGGACTAGCACAGCCGAGCGGAATACAGTAGCCTTGGAGGAAAATGCAGGGAACAGAGTGAGCCTAGTGTCCAGGAAATACCTCTCAACTTGATCAGGGACTTGGCTGAAGAGGGTGTTTTTGGAAAAGCTGACAAGGAAGCAGCCTGGTGTCTGTCAGAAAAGGCCTCATGCAGTTTTAAGAGGAGCTGAATCTATTTGATCTGCTTGATACAGTGAGAGCTCACAAACAACCCTAAAATAAACAGACTGAGCGGGATTAGGAAAAGGGAAAACAATATAAGGGGAGAGGTAAGTTTTGTTTTTGCCGTTGTTTTAATGAACTTTGTCTTTTTCTACTCTGGTGGAAAGGGGTGTAGGCATCCAGTGACCTATTAACATACTACACTGCTGCATCAGGGTTCTGAAGAAACTGCATTACGTTTGGCATTATTTGGCATTATCATTTGAATCATGAATGATGTCTCTCTCTCATAAGCCTCTCTTGGGTTTCGTTAAAAATCACAGCTGTTTATTTTAGACCTGCTGTTCACAGAGCTAGGCGAGGTAGGAAATGACTATGTTGCAGGAAAAGTTATGGAGGCGGGAAGCAAAAACCTTTTCTGAGAAAAATATCTGTAACTCTATTTCTCCTCATGACTGCTAGCAAGTGAAAACTCGGGTTAGCCGGCCCCCTTCCCCATAACAGTCCTGTCGGCTCCACATTTGGTTTCAATTACTTTGCCCCTCTGGGAAACATGTTTCTATAAATAAGTAAGAACGTGCTTGCTGGGGAAAGAGTTCAGACAGCATCACCCTTCCTGTACTGTTGTAGGGCTCTACAGAGAGAGCTACAGTAAAATAGCAAACCTCAAAAGGTTTGTACCTGTACCTATACATTTACCTTTTGTTGTTATTTGTTGTTATTATTTGGCTCTATTTTAGAAGTTGATAATCTGTCAACTACTAGCTCCTTCACCAATTGCTTTAAAACAAAATTAATTACATTATTAAAGGGGGAGGGTTATTATTGGAATACATAGAACAAAAAGGTTGTTCAAATGCAAATTAATTGTTCAATCCAAACATAATTTTTCAACCTGTGTTATTATTTTGGATAGGGTTTCAAAAAGTTTCTGAAAAAATGCAGGGTTTCATCTGTCCTAGCTTCTAAAGAAAGCTGGATCTGTCATTGGGGTGGCAGAACAGAGAAGCTATGTCAATAGTCTTGAATGGGAGCTGCCTTCCATACTTAACTACTTCCTACTGACGCCAGGGTCAGCTACTTGAATATCTGTCTGTGGGGGAGGGGCGTTCTTCAGCAGGCAACCATCCAAATATAGTGTTGTGAACAACAGCTGCAGATCGTACCATTGGAACACTTCTTTACCCTGATATATTCTAGCGTATAGAGTATCCTAGCAGTTTTCTGTATTTATTTGTGTTGTCGAAATCGGTGAGGGTACTACAGATTTGTCTTTGTCACCGTACATACGGTACATCAAAAACAATTCTTTAGTTACCTCTGACACCATTTTGACAAGACTGGGGTGAATGATGTGTCTTGTCAAAATGACGCAGATTACACAGACCAGGTTTCCTCTGCCCAAGTCCATTGCCCCTGTTTGACCAAGAGCATTACAATGTGGGAAATCCACACACTATTTCAGATATGGCTGACCTAGTGTTTAATTGGGTAAATGACTTCTGCATACAACAGTAAACATGTATATTTATACCTTAAACACGCACGGTTATAACTACATTTGTTGAGGGTAGAAGGGTGGATTTGTTAGGAATGGACACATTATAGTTACTACTATACAACTCACAGTAAAGTGCTAAAAGTACAGATTCTTAGCGTTTACTGCATGGCACCTTTAATTATTTCCTTATTATATTTTTAGAAGAAAATGGAAAATTATGTTTCATATAATGTCAACCATCCAAGGGATTGTTCTATGGATGCGAGAGGATTAAAAATTAACAAATCATGGGCCCTTCAGGGTTTTGTGAAGAATCACTCAACAGAACTGTACAGTGCATTCCTTCATAGCTACTGTGAAAAAACCCCAGAAAAAAGCTGTCCATTCTTCTACGTCATATGAATGGCAGTCCTATGAAATTTTGTCGCTCCCTTCTCCAGGGACAGAATTGTCTGGGGTTTTTATACACAAATCAGTTCAGTGTGTAAAACATACACACACATCACAACGATAGTTCCCTCTTAACATCTAGCTCTATTGTTTAGTTTCACTGCTGAAAGGAAACCAGAAAGAGAAAGTGTGTGTGTGTGGGGGGGGGGTGAGTAGGAAATAATGAAAGGAAGAGAGAGATGGAGACGGACAGATATGCAATGATAATGTCAGTGACAGTGTGGATGAAGCTCTCAAAAAGTTGTCACATGATAACCAAGGCTTTCAAGTTGAGTTTAGCTTGATGCTGCAGAAGCAGATAAAGTGAAAATGTCTCTCTATAGCCCATAATCCGGTGTTTTAGGAAGTTTTTTTTTTTTTTGTACTTTCCCTTTTGCTTAATTATAGCATTTTGATGAGCAACATATGTCTTGGTTTGACATTCTGCAAGCATCCTCTCAGTGGATGTACAAAAGGTTGTTTCTGGTCTCTTCAGATCATTAGGCCTTCATTAAGGTGCATCAACTCACTGTAAAAGATCATTAGGGAGCAGCAGTCAAATTCAATGGTCCTGAAGAGTCACTTGCAGCTCTTGGCATGGGATCCAAAAAATGATGCCAAGGTTTTATGATTCGTTAATTGAGTCATCAGGATCAATTTCATCAATAATACTTAATGTATTAACTAATTACCAGTCACATCATGTCTTTTAAACAGGCTTAATCTTCATGCACAGGCTCCATTCAAAACAATCTGCTCTGATATCTTGCGAGTAATACAACATACTTAACTGAGTCCCGTTCTGATCACTTGATGTACTCTACTGATATTCTTTTCAGTTAACACCATAGCTTTCAGATCACTGAACATATCCTTCTCTCAGATTGGAGCTACCGCTCATGCTTTTGCTAAAGAAAATAAAAGAGTGATCTCTTTGATATTACATGATGTCTGATCTGTCAGACAACTCACATTTTCCGATTTGCAACTTGTCAAAAAAATGTACACACATGACATTTTGTAAATCGTACAGAAAACGATTTTACCTCCAACATTTTTTATTAAAAAGGGCGGTTGGTTAGCTAAAACTGTTGCTATTTATTAGCAAAACGTATTGTTGTTTTCCCAGTGCATTTCAATTTTAAACTTGAGAGGATTTAGTTCTCCAACAGGAACATATGATAATAGGGCCTGGCAGATAATAATGGGGGACGTTAGCCTGGATCCAGCGCCGGCCCTGACCAATATGGTGTCCTAGGCAAGATGTTAGCTGGTGCCCCCCTTGCAACGCAGCTAATTTGACCCAGGTCATTTGGCAACCCAATGGATGAACGGCGCCCCTAGCATTTGCCTATTCCGCTTATGCCACGGGTCAGCCCTGTCTGGAACTAACATGGTAATGTTCAGAACCTATTGGTAATTGGTTAAATTTTTGGGCAAATTATTTTGTATGAACATGTTTAGCAATTAGAGGTTTCAGATGTTTTTGGCCACTGTTAGTGTTGTACCATTTTAAGCGGTCTAGGGTTGGTATTACCCAGTTTCCTAAATGATTGTTGTAATATGTGCAGAATGTGGCTTGGCATTGTCTTGCTGAAATAAGCAATGCCTTCCCTGAAAAGTACATCATTTAGATGGCAGCATATGTTCTTCCAAAATCTGTATATATTCATCAGCATTAATAGTGCCTTCGCAGGATGAAATTCACCCAAGCCATGTGCACAAATGAGTTTGGCCCAGAGAGGGCGGCAGCGTTTAGGATCTTGCATGGTGGAGTTTTAACTTAAAGTGTTTACAGATAATGTTTTTTGGTAGTGTATCTGTTCCCATGCAGTAATGTTCATTACAGAATTGTGTCTGTTTTTAATGCAGCGCCACCTGAGGGCCCGAAGGTCATGACCATTCGATATTGTTTTTCGGCCTTGTCCCTTGTGTACAGAGATTCCCAGAATTCTCTTCTTTTAACAATATTATGTACTATAATATAATATAATAATATAATAAGATCCCCAAACTCCGCTATTTTACAATGAGAAATGAGAATGAGAAGTGCTGTAGCATTCTGGGTCTGTTGTAGGATGTTGGTTTCTTGACGATGGGAGGTTGAGTGAAAGAGTTTCCTGTGGTGAGAAGCAGATGCTTAAAATTTAGAAGGATTTATTGGCTTTAGCAGCAGGAACAGAGGAGGATAATGTAAAGAGAAGCGAATGAAAGGATGACAGGTACTCTGGAAGTTTTGTTTTCTTCTACTCTCACTTGGCAGCACACAATCCAGTTCGGTTCACCCTCAGTGAGTCAGTGAGTCATTGTGGCCAGGAGCAGGAGGGGAAAGCCGGGCTGGCCAAGAGGACAAGGGACAGAGGAAGTTGAAAGAGGTGGAAAGAGAGGAGAGTAGGGTTGAGGAGGCAGGAGGGAAAAGCAGTTGGTCGTAGGGAGAGATGATAAAATAGAAAAGGAGAGTATGTAAGGACAGAGGGAACGAAGATTGCGACAATGCATTTCTCTCTGGGAAGGAGTTGATTTAGCAAGGTTTTGGAGACAGAGGGAGAGACACCCCCCAAGATTTGCCAGAAGACAGTTACAACCATGTCCCTAGTGATACCTGTACAATACCAATAAGAACTTAGGATAAAGCAAAATACTTAAATACTTGAGAAGCTGTAGTCCCAGAACACAGATAAAGCAATCATGTTACTGATTTGTTAATCAAATTAGTCATGAGATATTTTTCCAGGATCAGTTTTTAGCATCAGCATCTTTTGTTACCCCTGTCCCAACCTTTTTGAAAGGTGTTGCTGGCATCGAATTCAAAGTAGGTATATCTTTTTCAATAAATAATTTAATATCTGTTTCGACATTTGATTTCCACATCATTGCATTCCTGTTTTTTTTTACAACTTTTAAGCTCTCTGCTGCCAGTTCTGAAGTCTCTATATAGGTGTTTTAAGTTATTTGCACCTTCATTCTACAATTTTGTTACATAGATTGTAATTAAATTGAATTGGAAAACCACTTGTAATATAATCTGGGAAATATCAAATAAAATAACCCCAACGCAACATTTTATGAGCTGGTCAATAGTTGGCTCGACAATGTTTGACCTGTGGTTGGAGTCCCTGTTGGCAATACCCAGACAACTTGTTACATGGTTGTCAGATACAACAAACAGCTTTGTCACAAACGTGGAGACCCTGAACTTGCCTACCTGATACAAATAAAGTGTTTGAGTATTTGACTAGTTCAAATACATGGAATGGCTGGGGCTTCCAGAGATGTTTGAATGTCATATGTTCCGTAATTGCTGTTCCTTGTATACAGGGTAAGGCCTTAGTATCACACAAAATACAAATGATACCTTTTTTCCAGAGAGTGTAGCCCTTGGCCCCTCCAGTCACACTGGGCTGGCAGTTCCTTCCTGATTAAAGTGCAAACAGGGTCAACATTGGATTCACTTGCTTTCGTCTCTCTACTCTAGTCCTGCAAGGAGCAGAATGGCTGACTAAAGGTAGCGGTGTTACTGTATAGAAATGGGCTCCGGTGCTGCATGCCACTGTGCATGAGGGAAACCGCCTTTCTCAGATCCTAGTTTACTGTTCCACCAGCCGTACCTTAAGCTTAAGAATATATTGCGACTTGTAATTTCATAAAAATGCAATAGCAGTTTATAATGGATGCTAAGCCTGACTGCCCACCCATCGTCCTTTTGCAGCTGTAACAGCCACCACTCTTCTAGGAAGGCTGAGTATTTGTGAGGTTAGACATGTTGGATGAGAAGGCCCAGCTCGCAATCACCATTCCAATCCATGCCAAATGTGTTCAGCGGGGTTGCGGTCTGGGCTCTGTGCAGACTGCTCCCGTTCCTCTTCACCAACCTTGTCAAACCGTGTATTTATGGACCCCGCGCCATGCTGGCGCAGAAAAGAGCCTTCTGCAAACAGTTGCCACAAAGTCGGAAGCACCCAATTGTCTAAAAGGGTCCAGCCTAAACCCTGCTCAGCCATGGAAACCCATTTTGCCATGTCAAACAATGTGGACAACGCTTCATTGGAGCCAATTTCCTTCTACAACTGTGAGCAATGACATTGACACGTTACTGCTTATTTAAGTGAAGAAGCAGTCAGCTAGTACTCAGTAATGGAGAGGCCAGCACAGTCAGCTGGTACTCAGTAATGGAGAGGCCAGCACAGTCAGCTGGTACTCAGTAATAGAGAGGCCAGCACAATCAGCTGGTACTCAGTAATGAAGAGGCCAGCACAGTCAGCTGGTACTCAGTAATGGAGAGGCCAGCACAGTCAGCTGGTACTCAGTAATGTAGAGGCCAGCACAGTCAGCTGGTACTCAGTAATAGAGAGGCCAGCACAATCAGCTGGTACTCAGTAATGAAGAGGCCAGCACAGTCAGCTGGTACTCAGTAATGGAGAGGCCAGCACAGTCACTGGATCTCAGTAAAGGAGAGGCCAGCACAGTCACTGGTACTCAATAATGAAGAGGCCAGCACAGTCACTGGATCTCAATAATGGATAAGCCAGCACAGTCACTGGATCTCAGCAATGGAGAGGCCCACACAGTCACTGGATCTCAGTAATGTAGAGGCCAGCATAGTCACTGGTACTCAATAATGGAGAGGCCAGCACAGTCACTGGATCTCAATAATGGAGAAGCCAGCACAGTCACTGGATCTCAGCAATAGAGAGGCCCACATAGTCACTGGATCTCAGTAATGTAGAGGCCAGTACACTCACTGGATCTCAATAAAGGAGAGGCCAGCACAGTCACTGGATCTCAGTAATAGAGAGGCCAGCACAGTCACTGGATCTCAAGCTCAGTGGGGTTCTTGCATGGCTCCCTGGGCGATCTCCCCATTCAATTAAAAAATGAAATACTGTCCCCCAATGTGTAATAGCAAGCAAGCAACATAGGCAAACATATGTGTTATGCTAGCCTATTTCATTACATGCATAATATTAAAAGTGACCACAAACCTTTGAACAGTAGTGTATTTTACAGTTTTTCACTAATGACATGACACCATATCAAGGTTTATTCTCTCCGAAATTAACACAACCATTGAAACAGACTCCCATTATGCATATTGCATTATAAGTGCTGCTTTATTTTTAGATATTATTAAATAAAAAAGAAATATTGTCAACAAAATTACAAACGTAAATGCATGGCCACATTATAAATGATAAAACACATTTATCAGAAAGTTCCACAATAATTGAACTGATTCAATGAAGTTATTTCCATTTGTTAAAACAGTTGAAGGAACACCATCACCAGACTTTTTAACCATTCACATGTCAATGCTGAGAAGTGGAATCTGACACTCCTCAACCACGCCAAACAACCTTCTTTCTCGTTGTTCCAGGCCTTCTTTTTGTTGTGGAATGAGGGTGTCATTGAGGAAACAAAAAGGTAGGAGTTTATTGTAAGGCATCAAGGTAACATGACCAGGGACATTGGCTGTGGCACGCTGACTTATTACATTCCTCCCTATTCTTTTGTTGTTATACTGAAGCCAGCTTCATCAACATAGATAGGATTTTATGGGCTGCCATCTAACTCCACAATGTTCAGAACAAAAAACCCATCAGTGCTTACTTATGTAAACTGTAAAGTGAACAACACACAATGAGCTTTCTGAACTGCTCTTCCTGCTAGGTAGGGCACTTGGTGATGTAGGACTAGACACAGGTAGGCTTTTGTTGCTACTTAACATTACACAAATTGAGTTGCACCACTCTCTCCATAGGAAAGCAACAGCTGAGATTTTGCACAGTGTTGTTGCCAGTCATCATGTGTTGTCAGCTTCACAAATAGTTGCTATTGTAATATTTCAGAGAAAATACCAAATGTGAACAGACACTCAAACAAACACAATTGACAGCTATTTTCCCCTTATTTTTCCCCTCTCAAAGGGAACTCTGTAAAACTGCTTCATGCTAATTACATTTCTCTTTAGGATATGATCAGTTGTGGCCAGACTGCATTGTTGAATGTTATCAAAAACCTACTTGTCTTGGATTATTATTCTTCACTTTATTTATTCAAGGCATATGCTGCCATTCTGTATGATAATGTCTATAAAGAGCATATTTTTGTTGCTCTTAGAGAAGCCATGTTTGCCAACCTCAAGTGCTCCATTTTGACCCCTGTAATGAGAGAAAAACATTATAATACACAGCTCAAAACCAAATAATTAAGGTAACCCTTATATCACACATCAGGTCTCGATGAACAACATATATTAAAGATCAAAATCTTTCCTAAACGTTTTGTAATTAATTGAGAACAAAATGACGGAACAACGTCAATGGAAAACAAAATCCCCACCCAAATGAGGGCTGGATTCAAACACCCAAAATCAAATTAAACAATTGAAATCACAGGCTGATCCATCTTAAATGAATTGCACTAGGGCAAATAATAGGACTGTGTATGACACCCATGTGCCTGTATGCACTGCTGAAAACATCTGGGCATATTTCTGATGAGATGGCGGATGGTGTCCTAGGGGATCTCCTCTCAGACCTGGATCAGGGCATCAGTGAGCTCCGGGACAGTCTGTGGCGCTACTTGGTCGGATAATTTGACAGATGGCTGTCATTGTTTAGAACACCTTCCATTTAAAGTTTGCCTTGTGAGAGAGACTTTATTAATTTCAAGTAGAGGCCAGACTGGTGAACTTCAAATAAAAAGTGAAATGCCCTGCTTTCCACCTACTTAATTAGCAAATGATGAATCTAAGCTAACAAGCTAATGGCTTCACAGAGAAGGAAGTACACCCCCTAAAAATGTGATAGATGGCCTCTGTAGCTTCTCTCAATTTGCCATCTTGTTTGAATTTTGTTTGTTTTTCGGGGGACAGCACCTTTTGGCAATTCCTGAGGGGTGCAGCTTCCATTTATTTCTTTGTATCCAATTGTGCTCCCTGGGATATTTAAACGATCAGATATTATTTTATACTATTTTCCTAATTAATGCAATTGTATTTTGGTATCTCCAACTTGTAGTTTGGTCTTTGGTAATACATTTCCTTTGGATTCACAGCCTGCCCAATGATCATTCAACAGTGGGAGTTTTGTATTTAGAAATTGTGACATCCACTTCTATGGTTCACAGTTCGAGGCCAATGGTATGATGACTGTGTCCTTGTGATGGCAATTTGTCTGTTTAAACTGGGAGCGTCCTCAGCACAGGGATTCAATACTTGCAGAGACACATTCAACGTATTTATTTTTTATTTTCCAACATAAAACAATGTCTCCATACAATCATTTATTTTGAGTGCCTGTTTTAAATAAAAATGAAAAATAGAACGAAATGTCAGTTTGTAATTCAGTAATATAAGATCATTTGCATATGAAAACTTTTGTAGGGAACTGCATTTATTGACTACCAACATCATGTAATAAACCCTTTCCTGCAAAAACGTCTACTTCAACCTCAAGTACTTTTTACCTGGTAAACACTTCAAGAACTACATTTTCACTACACAATACCTACAAGTCTCAATTCTGCCAAAACAGCTTGTGTAGTAATTCAGTAGCATTTTTTCAGTGGGGCTACATGATAGTGACAACCCATACAAAGGTACTTAATGATCAAGATGCCCTTACATAAAATCGCTGACATGCCAATAGCGCAATCACAATTTCAGATTTGATAGTAGGCTTTACAGTTTTTACAGGGTGTATCTGGTGTCATTTGTTTCAATTAGCAGTGACTGTATTAGGTCGTAAAATGGGATTGGCTTTGGCAGTGAGGCTGGCCACTCAAATTGATGTAGACAGTAAATAGTATTTTGCAGAGTTATTATGCTATTATTATGGCACTTGAAGTGAACAATGACTGTTCCCACTTTACCTGCGGACAATTAGAATCATCATTAATGTACACTATCGACACATCCGTGGTGTTGAGCAGAAGTAATTGAGAAATAGAAGGCTTATGGAATAATGACTCAGTTTGATTCCAGCTAAACTGTTTTCTATTGTGTCCCAACTCAATGGCTGACTATGGCTCGACAGTAGTGCAAGCATTTAATGTTTTGCACAAGTGTTGGTTGTAGATTGGGCCCAGCTTGTGATAATGGCCTCGGTATACTTTCTGTATATGAAAAAAAACAATGCATTGACTGAATTGACAGGAAGTCACATCATCTTTTTCCTCTTCTCTTCCAGATGACCCAAGAACAGTGCACACATAGGAACAATGTCCAGAGCTCTGAGAAACCACACGTGTACAAAGTGGGGATTTACGGCTGGCGGAAACGCTGCCTTTACTTCTTTGTGCTCCTGTTAATGATCCTGATCCTGGTCAACCTCGCTTTAACTATCTGGATTCTAAAGGTCATGAACTTCACCATAGTAAGTCTTCCTGCCCAACTTGCACCTATTTAGGATCTATTTTGTATGAGAAAGCATTCGGGGTAGTTAATTATTTGATTTGCTTAGAACTATGCAGTAATAATAGGGCTTTTCTCCATAGGGGACTGTAATGATGGGCCGGTAATTGAGAGCTGTGGCATTTCAGTCCGGCGCCTTAATATTACCCCACAGTGGGCGATCTGCTCCGGCGTCAGTCCATTTAGCTAACTCCAAACTAGGGGAATCTCATCCCCTCCTCTCCCCTCTTTCTCTCTTCCTTCCATCTCCGCGTGAGGTTAGTTTACAAGCAACCTAAAAGTTCCATTGAGGGCGTGTTTAGTATTCAAGTGCAACAACATGAAGGTGTCCGTCTGAGACCAATCACTTCCGGCTGAGAACAGAGGTGACATTAATGCACTACAGTAACACAAGATTAGATTAACCTCAGTGCTGTTCAGCACTGTGTGCTGTAGAGTTTAACATTAGTCTCTCTTCATAGTCTGGACTACAAGCCTGTTGAGCATTGACATCTTGAGAGTCGGGCTGCTTTCAGCTTCGTAACCATCAGCACTTGTGGTGAGATATTAGGCCTCCCTAATATCAGGTTGATGTTTCATTATTGTGTTTAACGAGAAATACATATCAGAACGTGGTAGCACTCAGTATCAGTATTGAATATTTCTTTTAAAGCAATTTGGAAGCCTGTTGTGTTCAATTGCATTCATTCTGACATGATAGGTCCTAAACATGTTGGGCAAATATTCATGTGAGATGTTTTAATCATTGATATGAATAATCCAGGTAAATACATTTACTAATGTTTTTATTTGCAAGTGTTCCTGGAGTCTGACCTTAAATAAAAAAACTGATTACAGTCAAACTAAATGTTATCACATTACATGCTTCAATCCAGTTCAGTACTCGGGCAAGAAGGCCATTTCTGTAGGGCTTAGTCTGTAAGACAACAAACACTTGAGCGACAGTAAGAACAAGTTTGGGACAGTGGTAAGAATCTTTGGTCGTCTTGCCAAAATCAATTATCAAAATCCTACAGGAAGCGACAAAAAAACCTAAAACAACATTCAGGGATTTGAAGGCATATCTTGTCTATGGTCAGTGTTTATAACTCCACCACCAGAAAAATACAGCACAAAATGGATTATTATAGCAGAGTAAGAATGTGTAAACCACTTTTCCAAGAAACCAAGATAATAATAATAATAATTTGTAGTTCTGGAATACTGGAACAGTAAAAAAGTTAACTTTTGCATCAGAACATTCTACAGGAGAATGTCAGGCCACCCTTCCATTAAATGGGCCTTTCAGCAAGACATTCACTCGAAACATATAAGAAAGTCTAAATCAAAATGGTTGAAGAACAAGTCGTTTACAGTTTGGAATGATCCAGTCATTGTCTCTACCTAAACGCCCATGGCGGTGTTATGGCAAGACCTAAAACAAGTGGTTCATGCTGAAAAAAGAGCCAAACTTCCAACACGGAGCTGAGATAATGGTTAATAAATAATAGAAGAGTTTGGTTGTAGTTTGTAGTCTGCTTTAGTTATGTAATCAGTTCATGTGTCTAAGTGTGCAATTGCTTTTGTGTCTTGCCATGTCATGTGAGTAAAAGGTTGCTTTTTCTGTCGTCTGTCAGTATGTACCGAATGGCTTACGCCTGCTCGAGAATCCACTCTATTATGCCTGATTGAAACCCCAGCGAATCACACAGCCCTGTGAATAGAAAAATCAGATGAATTAACATTAATTTAAATCGAATATCCTATAGTTTTTTTGACGGTAAACAGATAAATTAAACATGGAGTTTCTGGGGGTGGGGGAACACAGTAGCCTAGGCAACATACCATAATGAGAACACGCTCTGGGAGTTCTGGTTCCACCTGCTTCTTATTCATCTTTCCCTTCTGATGACAAATGTGAGAAAATGCTGTGCTGCTGGCGTGGCACGCTGTGGCGATGGCACAGCGAACTCTAAGAGCGTGTTCTGTTCATCGTCTTTGGTCCTGCAGTGAGTTTGTAACAGCCAAGTTGAGGTTGTGGACAAAATAGTTCAACATCAGCCAATTCATGGCCCTGATTGCTAATTGCCATGTTTGCAGCGCATCGCGGAAGACATTGGCTATATTGTCCGCTGTGTGGCTGTCAGACTGTAAACCTGTCTGAAGGTGTTTAGACTGTAGTTTCCAGTCGGGTGAAATGAGGTGGATTATTAAGGACATGAGAGCAGCATTTGTGTCATTTGGACCCTTGTTACAGAAATACTTTTTTGGAAATAAACTTTCTTCCAGGCAGCTCGTAATATGGATCTAATATTTGAATCGTTGTCTAATGATTTTTCCAGTTTTACTTCGCATGATGCATGTTGTTACCGCGTGTCACTGTCACTTTGGTATTTTTCCATTTTGCAAAAGCAGTGACGTCACACCCTGAAATGTATGCAGGAAGTGACCGAACAGGCGTGGTTGTAAACTGTAACCTAACAATTATTTATTGATTCGACAGTTTATTATTATAAGTATTAGCATTTATAATGGTATTCCTAAAAATAGTGCAGTTTAACATTTCACTGTTGTACGCTCAACCCCTAACACTATCATTAGGTAATAATGAGTGAGCACAACCCCTAACACAATCATTTGGTAATAATGAGTGAGCACAACCCCTAACACTATCATTAGGTAATGAGTGAGCACAACCCCTAACACTATCATTAGGTAATGAGTGAACACATCCCCTAACACAATCATTAGGTACTAATGAGTGAGCACAACCCCAAACACTATCATTAGGTAATGAGTGAACACATCCCCTAACACTATCATTAGGTACAATGAGTGGGCACAACCCCTAACACTATCATTAGGAAATGAGTGAACACATCCCCTAACACTATCATTAGGTAATAATGAGTGAGCACAACCCCTAACACAATCATTAGGTAATAATGAGTGAGCACAACCCCTAACACAATCATTAGGTAATAATGAGTGAGCACAACCCCTAACACAATCATTAGGTAATGTGTGACCACAACCCCTAACAATATCATTAGGTAATGAGTGAACACAACCCCTAACACTATTATTAGTTCATGACTGAAAACAACCTCTAAAGGCAACAGGATCTGAGACAGGGAAATTGGGTGTTGCATACCTATCTCTAATAAATTAAAGGTATGACCATTTTTTGTGTATTTGTTTTTGTTTTGTTTATTTGTTAGCTTTTGGTGGAAGATCGTATAAGATACAGTGCCTAAGATATGCTACTTTTTAATGAACTGTACATCAATATGCTCATATAATGTACATCAATATATATCTATATATGAATGTTGCTCAGATTTTAACCATGAATTCTTCACACACAATCCATAAGGCATCTTCACTTCATAGCCAGGAGTTCCAATGTGTTTTATTGGACACGATCAACTGCAGGTTGCACATCAGCTGCCAAGGATGACGGCCAAGTTTTATTTTGAAGTGCTTTGCATTTGGCAAAGGCTGAACAGAACCTTTGGCATAGGTGCAACAGGACCATCTTTTCTAGCCGTCAACATTCCCCTCTACCAGGGCAAAATCCGTTATAGCGGTGAGATTCAGAAGCTTAGTGCCAACATTTATCTGATGTAATCTCTTTCTGTAATTTCAATACGTGTAAGTTTCCTTTATTTTATCTGAAAAAAACAAAACAAATATCAAAAAGTTGTTGCTAGATGTTTGAGCAAAGCTGTTGACCTTAACATGTGAAATGAATGTCAAGCTTGTCAAAATGGTGCATGTTAGAAAAGTCTGCTTCCTCTCACTGCCTTCGTGTAATGTACCGTATCGTGGCTTGCTTGTTGCTTGATCCATACATTTTTGCCTGGAGAGGTCATTGTAGATTATTATTTTAATAGATGTTTCTCATGTGAACAAAAATCTATGTATGCCAAATCAGATGACCGCATGATGATAGGAGATTAAACCAACCAAGGAGATTAAACCAACTATATCCATAAAAAAAGGTTTGTTTCAAAGGGTGTCAAATATGCACAAGCCCAATATTGAAATGTTGTGATATAATGAGATTTTAATCACCTGTTAAGTGTCAGCTCTGGAAGTACATACAATCTTGCACATATTCAAAAATATTTGAATACTTGGATAAGTAGGGTGGGAAGAAAGAAGCCATTAAAAAGTACCTTCTGAAAGCCCATCTTGGGTTTGAAACCTTGACAACAAAATAAATGCCTTCCTACATTTGGATGGAGGTAATGTACCCTTTAATAGTGAGTTATTTGACATTGACTCCATTTCCATCATTAATTACAAATTGACTTAGCAACATTGTTCACTTCACACTATTTTATTTAACCCACCAGTGACTCCAAGAACGTCTCCCAGCCTTTGACATGCTGCATCCTTTCGTATAGGCTCATGTACATATGAAGGGTCACGTGCCAATTATTTGTTCAAAAATATTTATTGGGGTATTTTGAATGCTCTAAAACAATGAAATGATGAAGATAGCTGGGAATACTTGCAGTACTATCAGTTCCCCACCCTAAACCACCCTGGACTAATGCTATTCTGATCATGCTCTGTAAAGGAAGAAGAAAGGGAGACAAATTGTTTATATTCAATTATTGCAAATGTTAGAGGCAGGATTCAACCTCATGTCCGTCAATATAAGAGAAATATTCATTATAAATATAAGTGTAATAGTGCCTATGAATGGTACATTAAAGTAGGCTAATGTACAGTGAATGTGCATTAGTCATCAGTGCATTTGAAATGTTCATGTGATCCATATGATCATATATGAATGTTGCTGGTTGAGAAGCCTTATAACCAGGGGTAAAATCTGTTTGTGTGTATGAAAGGGTGTGCCCTGATGATCTGGTAACATCATACATTCACAAAAAAAACAATTTTCTGTAGAACCACCCCCTATTTGCTTGCTGATGCTTCATTTTGTTTACCGTTGGCGTAAAGGTTACCTAGCATTTTGCCCGGAAAGTCCTTCTATGTAAACATGAGCCAGGTTGCTCTGTTTATATCCAGGCTTTGTGCCAGGCCAACCTGTTTAAGGGGCCTCCCTGGAAGCGGCAGCAGCCCCTTTGATATGCATTCATATCTCTTGTGGTCCTCTCTCTGGGACATGGATCACTGCTCTGGAGAGACCGATCTGGGGTGCAGAACGGAGCAGCATCAGCTCCACTTCATGCTCTGCAGGGCCGTCTGACTAGTCTTTCAGGTCAGGCCAGCAACATATCTGCAGGAGCTCTGAGTTGCTCTGCAAAAAAGTAAACTCTTTAATTGTTTTGTTCAAACAGGCAAGTCTGCAACATGGGCAAAAAAGAGAAACAAAGATAATAGACACTAATAAATATATGCTTCTTTTTAGAAATACTAGTCTCATGAATTACAAACAGTGCAGTAGTTGCCAATAAAGCCAACTACAGTTCTATTAAAAACCCACATAGGAATGTGCCTATGTAGGCTGTGTCCTACATAAAGCATTGCTAATTAAAAGAGCAGCAATTAATAAAAATATAATGCAAGGCAAAGCATGCCCAGAGCTTGCGAAATGAAGAAAATTAATGAATGGCTGCAGGTTACATGGCCTGGCTGTAGCAAGCATCACAGGGTCTGACAAAGACAAATGCTGTTGCATACCAAACCAAACATACAGTTCTTTGAATTACTTAGCATTGCATTTCAACAAACATGTTACTAAGCCTTTTAAACTAAATAAGTCTGATCTTTCTTGTTTTTTCTTCTGCCTTAGGCTTCAGCTTCAGATCAATCTCCTTCTCAGTCATGTGTTTTTTCTTGTAACGTGTTTCTTGTACAGGACGCCTGGCACATTCACAGTTCATCAGTTTTACCATTGGAATGATACAAGGTTTAGTTTTCCTTTATTCCTCAGTACATGATGCCAGCCATTACCAAGTTGTTGCCCATCACTGTGTTTTCATTGGTGCTGATGGAGCTCTAAGGACTGGGCTGAGCTAAGCGGAGCTTGTCATTTAGCGGGCTGCCGAGCTCGTAATTCTGTCTGTTTATGAGAGCCGGTGAGGGGTCACTACGGCAGTGCTAGTTCTCTGGCAGACTGAAAACGATGTCATTTACTATTAACCCCAGAAAGAGTCTGGATAATGTGTGAGGGTGGCAGAATTGTATCCCAGATCTGTCTTTTCTCTTCATTGTCATCTGTTCTCTCTCTCTTCTCTCTGATGCCCCATCACTTTCCCTCTGCTCTGTCTATCTCTCTACCTCTCTCTCTCTCCTCTCTGATGCCCCATCACTTTCCCTCTGTCTGTCTCTCTACCTCTCTCTCTCTCTTCTCTCTGATGCCCCATCACTTTCCCTCTGTCTGTCTCTCTACCTCTCCCTCTCTCTTCTCTCTGATTCCCCATCACTTTCCCTCTGCTCTGTCTATCTGTCTCTCTACCTCTCTCTCTCTCTCTCTCTCACACACACACATTTTCTCACTACTGTTCCTGTCTTCTATTCAATTCAAATATATTGTCAAGGGCACCATTTGTTTGTACATCTTACATTCTCTCATCTCTTTCGTCATGTCACAGCTTTGCATACTGTATCTGAGCAGCAAGTCAGAGTTGTGTAATCTATCTTGAGCAATACATCTACATAGCTGATGGCATTATTCGCATTGCAGAAGCTGCACACAATGAGAACCAAACATTAATGTTAAAGTTCAACTCCAATTAGACTTTCAATGAACTATGCTAAAAGCCCCTTCCTTTTTCATCCCTGTACGAAATGAATATTTGTTTCAATGAAAACGTGTATTTTTTTCAAATTAATTGAAGCACTTTGCATCAACCCTAAATGCCTGTTCTCTCCCCGACAGCCTCGAGATTACTTTTTATTAAATACACAGTATGTTGAGCCTGCTGTTTAGTCGTACCACCCTGAAACAGCATTGAAAGGTCAGATACAGAATTCACGGAGAAAAAGCAGCATGTTTTTCACCATTTATATGTAATTAAGTTACAAAATTATTTGGATTGTGTTTTAAAGTGTAAGAGATGGAAGGATTTTGCGTTTACTTACATACGCAAATACTTATCTGTGTTTGTGTATGACATTGTTAATATTAGTACACAACCTTGTTCTCGCCCATGCCTCAGCGCTTTAGATAAAAAATTATATATATTAAGAATGCTAAAGATGCTGCATGCTTTTAGTCTTAATCATTTGCCCTGTAAATGGCCCTACTCTAACGTCTTACATCACCGTGTTATTTAAACAGACCTGAATGTACTTAGTAATAACCAATATTCATTTGTTTGGATTGACAATTATCCCAATGATTACATTTTGGATTTTACCTGTATATTACTTAACAAAAAAAGGCAGAAGAGAGTGGAGGAGATGGGGAGGTTTTTCTGTACTGTAATTTAACCCCCAAGGGGTGTTCCTGTAAAATTTATATTTTCAATTTTAATCAGTTAGGACACACTCATCTAGATCAATTTACAGGTTGTCAGTTTGAAAATAAGGTTTTTGTCCCCCACAAATACCATCTTAAATGGATATTAAATTATGAATTCTATTATTTTCCAAATAATTGTAAAAATCTATCTTTTTCCAGATTCATTTACACACATTAAGCTACAATGTAAAAAGTGATTTTTCTTTTTACTTTCAAAATGTTATTGTGACTTTGATTAGTTCAGAATAAAATAACTTTGTCAAAGAGGATTCCAATGCTTAGTAGTGCATTTCAAAGCAATGAATCCACTATGGGAGGATAGGTACTTTCAAAAGATCTACAAGATAAAGTTGTGGAAAGGCACAAGTGAGGGGATAGATATAAATATATTTCAAAGGCTTTTTCTATCCCTTGGAGCACAGTAAAGACCATTGCTAAGAAGTGGAAGGCATATGGCGCCACCCAGACCTTGCATTGGGACATCCCTCTGAACTGGATGACCAGGCAAGGAGGAGACTGATCAGGAAGGCTACTTAGAAGGCTATGGTGACTTTGAAGCTGCTTCAGGCCTTTATGGCAAAGACCAAAGATTTTATCACATTTTATTATTGTGTGACCACAATATTACCAAAGCTCCATGAATCTGGCCTCTGGGAGGGTGGTAAGAAACAAAAAGGTGTGTCACGTCCTGGCTGGGGGCCCCGGGCCATCTTTTGTACCTCAGGCTCACAGTCAGGACGTGCCGTGTAGATGTGCCTCTTGGCACCTCTATGCTGTTGTTCAGGGCTCCCCAATCGGAGACAACTGTTGTCAGTTGTCTCTGATTGGGGAGCCTACTTAAGGTTAGTCTTTGTACACACCCGGTGTGGTTTATTGTTTGGCGATGCCTCAGTTCACGGTTGCTATCACGTTTTGTTTATTTTGTAATTGTTCTGTGGATACGCTACATGTTTTATATGTAAGTTTGTTCACAGTTTGTTATTTTTAGTTATGTGTTTTAGCTGCATGTTTCACCTTTAATTTCTGTGTATAGTTCGTGTTTTTTTTTTTTAAATAAATTCACTGTTCACTCAACAAGGTATGCGTTTGGTTCCGACCTGCATTACAGCCGTGACAAGGTGATTGAGCTTCACAAAAAAGCACATTCTAGATTCAGATGACACATTTTAAAAGGTGCTTTTAGAATTGTTTCAATAAAACATTTTTATATCCCTTTTCCCCTGTATATTGTTGGTTACTGTGTGTAAATAAAAAGTCAGATTTTATGAGTTTTTATGGCAATAAAAGGTAAACATTTTGAAAGTGGGAGAGTTTCTATACCTACCTTATGTTGAAAGTTATTTATGACTAATAGTTTCAAATAGTTATGTCAGGCAATTTAATACATTGATACCAATGACTTTTAGTTTCGTTATCAAGATTTTATCACATTTTATTATAAATAGCGGTAATGAGAATCTTTAGTGTCTGAAATGATGAAATGGTATACAAATAATTATATTTTTGGTGCCGAAAAGTGAGGTGATTATATAACCTTGTTGTCATATTTGAACGTCTATTTCTATTGATGCATTTTGGGATAATACAACTTATTTAAAACATCCTTGGGTAATTAATGAGAGTTGCAAAACAAAAATGCAGAGTTGAGACATTTCTGAATGGGCATGATGTATTTTATTCATATTATTTATATTGGAATATTCTACATTAAGGGAACATGTAACCATCACAGTATAACACCCAGTCAATTAAAATTCAGGGATATCAATCGGTCCAGTAAGCTTAAGCGAAAGTGAATCAATGTCACCTCTGCAAATGAAAGTGACAATGACACTGGTTAGGCAACAGCAAAACAACCCCGGACAATTTCTCATGGCCACGGACAATTGCTCACTCCTTATACTACGTGAATGATTCGTCTCAATGTTTGGTATTGGTTAGTCCTTTTCACTAATGTTAGCATGAGGCGATACCTGCAGCTCATTCAGGATGCACAGTTATGCCATTTCAAGAAGGATTGCTTTGTCTCTCATGACAGTCTCAAAACCATGGACGAGATACCAGGTGTTACACAAGGAGAGCTGGGTAGGCCTCTGAAGGGCATCAACACAGCAGCAGGACCAATAGCTGCTTTTTTGTGTGAGGAGGAACAGGAAGAGCATTGCCAGAGCCCTACAAAATTACATCCAGCAGGCAACTGGTGTGCATGTTTCTAACCAAACTGTCAGAAACAGACTCCACGAGGAAAGCATGAGGACACAACATCCTCTAGAGAGACCTCTGCTCACAGCCCTGCAATGTGCTGCTCCATTGCTGCTCCATTGCTGCTCCATGCTGCTCCATTGCTGCTCCATTGCTGCTTCATGCTGCCTGCAACGTCATCCAGGATGACCGGTTTGACAGTGGGTCAGTGATGGTCTGGGGGGGGCGTATCCTTGGAGGGTCGATTAAATAGAATCCAAATGAGAACCTCTGGGACATTGTTTGTCCAGGTGCTCTCTGATGCCATGATCCAGGTCTATGATGAGATTCCCCAGCACACCTACAGCCATCTCATCAGGAGCATGCCCAGACATTGTCAGGAACGTATACAGGCCTTTGGGGGCCATACACACCACTGATTCACATTATGAGTTGTAGTGATGGTATTCACGCAAGTGAGTGGAAAAGCCTGTGATTTCAATTGCTTACTTTTATTTTCGGTGTGAGTTTGCATCCAGCCCTCAATCGGTTGGTGATTTTGGTTTCCATTGAGAAATTACACATTGTAAACTAAAGATTTTGAATGTCACCCAGTGTGTGATTTCAGGATCTTGATATTTTTTTTTTGTAGTGTAGTATAGAGTGAAGTGCTCTGGTTGTGAGAGCCTGGAGACCAGACAGATCTTTTGCAGTTCACCTGTTAGGTGCATCCAGGCAGATAGGAAGCAATCCAACAGCGTGCAGAACCTGAGACGCCCCGCCCTGGTAGGGTGGGAAAATGATCTGATTGTTTACTGTATCAAAGTGTGTGAAGATGGAAGGGAAAGAGGTCTCGGAGAGGA
This sequence comes from Novumbra hubbsi, assembly GCA_016801125.1. NCBI lineage: Eukaryota > Metazoa > Chordata > Actinopteri > Esociformes > Umbridae > Novumbra > Novumbra hubbsi. The sequence continues at coordinate 18,198 of JACXGK010003519.1, read as the reverse complement.
AGCATTGCAAAACGTTTCCTGGGGTTAAAAAAGAAAGCTTTAAAGTTGGAGTGAAACAAAATAGCTTCATCAGCAGGTACAAAGGAGCAGGTGATTATTTTTTCAAGACTTTAAAAAAATGAGAGATTGTCTTTACTGGCTAAGTTACATTGTGTGTCTTTAGTTTGTGTGTCTTTAGTTTAGTTACACACAACATTTGAACATTGCTGAATATTTCTAACTGAAAAACAAAGACAACATTTATTGTTGTAGTTGCATGAATCCAGTTTTCATAGTGTAGCCTATTTCTAAATATGTAGTTATTATACAAGTGCCAAAAATGACCTGTCATATCATGTATTTATTTTTCTTACAGATGTAGGACTAGTGCATAGTGATACTGTTCAGGTCACACCATTTAGGAAATGATGGATGGCAATTACAGTATTTGTGCAATAAAGCAAAGGCCAGGCGTCAGTAAATCACAACTTTTGAACAACATTAGGGTTTTACACTACCTATTTATAGATACAGTGGGGAGAACAAGTATTTGATACACTGCCAATTTTGCAGGTTTTCATACTTACAAAGCATGTAGAGGTCTGTATTTTTTATCCTAGGTACACTTCAACTGTGAGGGACGGAATCTAAAACAAATCCAGAAAATCACATTATATGATTTTTCAGTAATTCATTAGCATTTTATTGTATGACATAAGTATTTGATAACCTACCAACCAGTAAGAATTCCGGCTCTCACAGACCTGTTAGGTTTTCTTTAAGAAGCCCTCCTGTTCTCCACTCATTACCTGTATTAACTGCACCTGTTTCAACTCGTTACCTGTAGAAAAGACACCTGTCCACACACTCAATCAAACAGACAGAGCTGTGTAAGGACATCCGGGATAAAATTGTAGACCTGCACAAGGCTGGGATGGGCTACAGGACAATAGGCAAGCAGCTTGGTGAGAAGGCAACAACTGTTGGCACTATTATTAGAAAATGGAAGAAGTTCAAGATGACGGTCAATCACCCTTGGGCTGGGGCTCCATGCAAGATCTCACCTCGTGGGGCATCAATGATCATTAGGAAGGTGAGGGATCAGCCCAGAATTACACGGCAGGACCTGGTCAATGACCTGAAGAGAGCTGGGACCACAGTCTCAAAGAAAACCATTAGTAACACACTATGCCGTCATAGATTAAAATCCTGCAGTGCACGCAAGGTTCCCCTGCTCAAGCCAGCGCATGTCCAGGCCCGTCTGAAGTTTGCCCATGTCCATCTGGATGATCCAGAGGAGGAATGGGGGAAGGTCATGTGGTCAGATGAGACAAAAATAGAGCTTTTTGGTCTAAACTTCACTCGCCGTGTTTGGAGGAAGAAGAAGGATGAGTACAACCCTAAGAACACCATCCCAACCGTGAAGCATAAAGGTGGAAACACTATTCTTTGGGGATGCTTTTCTGCAAAGTGGACAGGACGACTGCACCGCATTGAGGGGAGGATGGATGGGGCCATGTATTGCGAGATCTTGGCCAACAACCTTCTTCCCTCAGTAAGAGCATTGAAGATGGGTCGTGGCTGGGTCTTCCAGCATGACAACGACCCGAAACACAGCCAGGGCAACTAAGGAGTGGCTCGTAAAAAGCATCTCAAAGTCCTGGAGTGACCTAGCCAGTCTCCAGACCTGTACCCAATAGAAAATCTTTGGAGGGGGCTGAAAGTCCATATTGCCCAGCGACAGCCTCTAAACCTGAAAGATATGGAGGAGTGGGCCAAAATCCCTGCTGCAGTGTGTGCAAATCTGGTCAAGAACTACGATCAAGAACGTATGATCTCTGTAATTGCAAACAAATATTAAGTTCTGCTTTTCTGATGTATCAAATACTTATGTCATGCAATAAAATGCTAATTAATTACTTAAAAATTATACAATTGGATTTTTGTTTTAGATTCCATCTCTCACAGTTGAAGTGTACCTATGATAAAAATTACAGACCTCTACATGCTTTGTAGGTCGAAGTAGGAAACCCTGCAAAATGGAAGTGTATCAAATACTTGTTCTCCCCACTGTATGCTCAAAATTCTTTTTTTATGCATACAAACGTGCACCCTAAAAGTATGCATTTTTGATGCATACTAAAATACAGACCTTTAATTGAACAACAACATAAAGCCAAATTATATAATTGCACTATAAATATAAAACCTAAAGTATAGAGCCAAAAGAAGATAATATGTTACCCAATAATTGCAGAAGGCATTGTATTATATTCTGAGAACATGACACCATATTTTGGGTAGATTTTAAATTATGGTAATTTCTGTAACATTTTGTGAACATATCGAATAATAAATTCCTTAAACTCAACATTATGTAGTTGTAGTCAAGTTTGCTGTTAGTTGGGTGTTCTGTTCTGATTGTTTGTTGTTTTGCTAGTTCTTTACTCTGCCAGAACTTGGACTTTGTAAATTATTTAATGTCACTGCTTGTCATCTGGATCTGACAGTCATTTGAAAAGTAAGAACACATTTGATTTAGCTCATGACATCCATATTAGGAAGTGAGAATGAGCTGCATTCAGCATGCGTCTACAGTTAAGTCAGGGATGGACAACTCTGATCATGAACAGCCACACGAGAATCTAACACCCCTATCTAGACTGATTATTTGAGGTATAGATTATCATTTGAGGTAGGAAGACAATCATTAGTAGAATACTAAGGAATTGGTATTCATGCCATGGCAGAATGAATCAACCATATCCAAAATATCAGAACATATTACCATGCATATATTGGAAAGCATTAAGCGTACAACTGACTGAGGAGAATTGAATGGTGAGAGATTTAAAAAAATTAGTGGGGAAATGCTACTCATTTAGATATCTTAAAAACAGCCCAGGGCTGAAGCACTTCATTTATTCGTGATTTATGGAATGGTTTCTGTTTGACATGGAAACTATGAAAGAAATGGCCTAACAACATTCAGGTTCATAAAATAGATTTCCGAGAGGATTGATGATGTTTGTTAGTGCAATTGTTGTTTCTCTGTGATGTATAAAGTACACTGCATTACAATTGGAGTTTTAAGTGCCACCATGGAATATGATACATAAAGAGGATTTAAACCAATCACACATATCTTATCAAGCGCTTTTTACGTCAGTATTTGTCACAAAATTTTGAAACCCAATGTAAACCCTTACGAGCTGCAGCCAGGGAGTGTCCTCTGATGGGTTTGGGCAAATTGGCCCCCTCTCTCCCTCCCCTGCACTTAAATATTAGTCTTCAGTAAATACTTAAAGGTTAAGATTGCGTCTATAACTTGAATCACCACATCCTTCCACATTAATGGAGCACTATAGGACCTTCTCTAGCTGTGTGTTTAGAAAATCTAGGTACAAAAGGAAGACCTGCGTCTTAGGACCATCATGTACGTACACTACCAATCAAAAGTTTGGGGTCACTTCTTTTGTCTATTAGCAAAGCATCAAATTCATCAGAAATACAGTGTAGACATTGGTAACGATGTAAATGACTTTTGTAGCTGGAAATAGCAGATATTTTATGGAATATCTATATTGGTGTACAAAGGCTCTTTATTGGCAACCATCAGTCCTGTGTTCTAATGAAATGTTGTGTTTTCTAATCCATGTTTAAAGGCTAATTGATCATTAGAAAACCGTTGTGCTGATTAAAGACCTTCTTTAGACAATTTATTTGCATCATCAAATGTGGGTTTGATTACACGGTCAAAATGGCCAGAAAAAAATTACTTTCTGAAACTCGTCATTCTATTCTTGTTCTGAGAACTGAAGACAATTCCATGCAGTAATTGACAAAATGTGTCACAGAACAGCACAAACCAAAATGGAAAATGGAGTGTGAGGACACAGTGCACAACTGAGCAATGCAGGCTTTCTAGGCAGAATTGCAAAGTTAAAGCCATATCAAGACTTGCCAGCAGTCAGCTGGTATTCTGTCTATAATGGAGTGGCCAGCACAGTCACCGGATCTCAACCCTATTGAGCTATTAGGGGAGCAGCCTAACCGTATAATGCGAATGAGAACTCATCTTGTGGGAGTTGTTCCAGGAAGTGTGGGATGAAATCTCTTCAGATTACCTCAACAAATTGACAGCAATTGCTAAAGTTCCACATGTTATTATTGCTGCCAATGGAGGATTGTTTGATGAAAGAAATGTTTGTTATGTCAATAAAAAATCAGTTTTCCGAACTGTGGCTATATTTCCTATTGGTTTTGCTATTCAAACTATCTTAATGTTGTTGAAGACAAGCAACCTCAAATCTGTCTGGTCAAGGGTCAGTAATGCAATTTCAAGATCCTGGTCTAAAAAGCTGAACTAAAAATGGAAATGTGAAAAGTAAAGGATAAAAATCTTAGTTATGTTGCATGTTGGTAAACTAAATACAGAATGTAAACGCAAGCAACTAACCATAAGCCAGCATCTAAATGCAGCAAACAAATTCACCAATTAAATCTATTGGGAAAGTCGTTCTTCATTTTTGTCACATTACATTTGCATACTGTAGCTCTATGGATCTGAGCAAATTAAGCTTAAATTTATTGAATGTAAAATAATAATGTAACTAAAATAGTTTTTAAACCAAAAAAAGGTTAACAACCAATATTTTATCGTATGCAAATACAAAATTCATTGAAAAAATATATTGAAACGTCATAACAATGTATGCTTACCTCAATAAATGCATTTTCACCTTCAATCTTAACATTTCTGGCATTAACATCTTTATTTAAAAAAGTTAACATGTAAGTATAAACAAAGTTCACTGATGGTTCCTATAGCCAGAACCCGTGCCGGCCCCAGCCCTTGGGGGCCCGAAGCAAAATCAAAATGTAATTTGGGGGCCCTCTTTCCCCTAGTGGTCCAGGGAACCCAAGTAATGTAGCTGCATACAATTGATAGGAATGACTACTCTGTTTACAGGTCACAACATGTTATACTATGTTTAAAATATACTTCATTGTTTTATTACTGTGATTCTACTACATGCAAAAAATGCAAATTGTGGGATTGATTAGTAAAACAAAATGATTGATTCCCAGCCTTAATTATTATATAACCATATTTAAATAAATATCAATCCATTTAGATATGTTGTCCCTAATGTCACACACTGGCCACTATCTTGGCGCTTCCTTTGTTAAAGGAGCCTGGCCAACATTGTAAATTCTCTTTAGATAGATACGATTAAATTTGTGAGGCGACATACTGTGGCCGATGGACGTGTTTTTATCATTTAAAAATAAGCATCAATAGGTAGAAATCAAATCTAGAAAATGGATAACTCTGTATGTAACTAAATGCAAAGAATGCGAGAATGCATAACTTTGTGGGCTAAGGTTTAAACAAATGCAATTATATAAATAAAATCATTTTACACACTCCATAATGCATGCATACATTCTATATCTGTAAATACATTTATTCTCTATTGCTCCTTCCCCTTAGGGGTAAACAAACAACAATTTTTTACTCACTATGAAAGGGTATGTGATAATGGTAGAGGCCCTCCCATATGCCCTACTATCTAATGAATAGCAATACCCCTTTGTACACCAGAAGCCAGTTAGAGATACCAAGATACAGGTCACCACCTGTCACGTTTAAGGTGTGAGGCAGAACCAAACGCAGACATTTTGTGAAAATAAAGAGTGAATTTAATCCAATGACACAAAAGAAACACTACACGAACTGTAAACGTAAAGTAAAGGTGCTGTATGGACACAGCAAACGGAACTAAACAACTTACAAATAACGTGCAGCGTATCCACATTGAATTGGAATTAAATGAAAACAGGACCATGAACGTTGACAAACACAAACACAAACAATAAACCACACCCAAGTGTGGGAAAACCTAACCTAAGTAGGCTCCCCAATCAGAGACAACTGATCACAGCTGCTCTGACTGGGGAGCCCACAGTGCCACAGAGATGGCTAGAGGCCTCTCTGTGTGTCATGTCTTGACTGTGAGCCCTAAAGCATAGAGATGGCTAGGGGCCCCCAGACAGGACATGACACCACCAATCAATTAAAAGGTTATCACAAGAGCTGTACATCCAGAGAGAGCATACATAGTTATTGACACATCCCTGATAAAATAGACCAGAAAGCTTGCTCCACTATTGGCTATAGGTTTAAACTCTAGGTCCAGGGACAATGCATTTCAGAGCTCTATAGGAACACACAGTGGAATGTACTGTAGCATAACTCTATGAATAAATGTGCATTTGTTCAGTGTCAAAAAGCAAATAACAAAGAGAGAAATATTTTGACTGGGTTATGCACCATGGTAGTCATCTTGAAAGGGAGGAAAAAGAACGATTAAGAGGCCTGCTTTTGTCCAGTGGATATAGGACTTCGGCAGTAGGGGAGTAAAAAGCCTTACCCACTCTGCTGTGTCAAAATCTATTAAGAAGAGAAGCATAGACTTCCCATTTGATGTTGTGCCTTGAAAACAAGGCCATTCAATCTCCCTGCTCAGATTCAATAAAGCCTGGGTGTTGTAAATTTCTACATGCGGTTTTGTTTTATGGAATCCTGATCTAGTGGCATGAACCTAGGAAAAAGGCTATGAGGCCAGCATAAAGTCCTCATATTAAGTGTCTCTGAAAGAGAACAGCGCATGCAAGCTACAGGGGAATTGAGCTTTTTAAGTTGTCTTGGAGGGAAATAATGTTTTTAGGTAGTTGTGAAAGTTGATTGCCTCTTGAGTTGATTTGGTCAGGGCATTGTTTTATGAACAGCTTAGTCTATTAATGTCTGCTCAAGAGCATTACCTTGCACAGACAAGATCTGGGTCACTGCTATGCCCAATACCTCTCTTAACCGCTCTCATATCTACCTGGGAAAAAATATAACTGTTTGCAATTTGCAGTGATGGATAAGATATTAAAGTCTGATAATTGCACTGTTCTTGCTATTTACCTCAGCAATTGAAGGTGTGGGTGATTCAGTGTCTCCTGGCACAGGGGTATGTCATACCAATCACTGTCATTACATGCATTGATTCAGCACTCCTACTGTATATGCAAATCAGTGTTGTGTTGAGAGAAGCTGGGAAATAGTCATATGGCTCCCTCTTACAATATTGTATACACATTGTACCGATTATTCAGGAAGCTGTTTATATCTGCCTTTATGATTCAACATTGATTGCTAATTATTCTCTGCAGCTTTTATAGTCACTAGCGGAGGAACATTTTTGTAATAGAACAGCAGAAAGGATTAAACCTACAAAATATATGTAATATTTCATCATGAACCGGTTCATAAAAACTTCTATGCAAGATCCCCTATGCTGTATACTTACCAGCCGCTCATCCCAGGTAAATCTACAACGAGGGACAAGACAAGGATGTTCACTTTCGCCACAGCTTTTTGCTGTTTTTCCTAGCCAAGACTCAGAATTGGTGCATTTTGTTAAAGATTAATCAAACATTTTGGGAAAATGAGAACATCTCCATGGATCACTACAACACTGTCTGTTTCCATCCTCTCTTTACTTTCTTACTCGTCTCAAGCCCAGCACGTTTTAACATTTGATGGATGATATGGTGTTGGCTGCTCTTCGCTTTAAAGGCCTTGATCAGCAGATAAGGAAGTTGGATGCTGCAAAGAGCAATCCCAAAGGCAATTCTACTGATAACCATCTTACAGTGCAGCTATAGGACCAGAAGCAGCAATGAAACAATGATCTACTGCATGGGTTGAGTGAAACAGTTTGACATTCAGACTTTTGTGTTTTTCTTTGACATCCAAGTGTTGAAACTCCATCAGAAAATTGTTATTATTGTCAAAGAGCTATTTCTGTCCAATTCAATAATGGCCCTCTGGCTGTAACTTAGCAGAAGCTATATTTTCTTCAACATAAAATACACAAATATTTTGTCCTACAGGTATAACATATTCCACCCTTATTATCTAAAAGTGGGATTATGATATTAGGACTTCCAGATGTGGATGTTCAGGAATATATACATTTTTGTTAAAGCATTTTAAGTAGTATACCCAATAATGACAAAGCAAACAGGTTCAGAAATGTTAGCCAATTTGTTTCTAACTTAAAACATTAAAAGATCTTGTCTACATTCACTACCGTTCAAAAGTTTGGGGTAACTCAAAATGAAATGAAATGTCCTTGTTTCCGAAAGAAAAACACTTTTTGTCTGTTAAAAAAAACGTCAAAGTACAGTAGACAAGTGCACATCAGCAATGCATGAACATCACTAGCCAGAGCTAGCTCAATTTTGAGACACTTTTAATATGTTGTTAAATATGTTGTCAACTTTAATAAATACAACATTAACATTTCTAAAATACCAAAACTGAGTCTTTTTGTTAAATGATTGCCTCAGTATGGGCAATCATTTTAGTAGTTCCTTATTTAGTTTAGTTCCTTATTTTAGTAGTCATGTTTGGAGTATTGGGGGTAATATTTGCATTGGTATTTGGATCGCCTTTACTATGGACAATGACCCAAAGCACAGCTCCAAACTATGCAAGAACTATATAGGGAGGAAGCAGTCCGCTGGTATTCTGTCTATAATGGAGTGGCCAGCTCAGTCATTGGATCTCACCCCATCTTGTTATTGAAGCTTGGCACATAACAAGTGCCCATTAATCCAATCCATCTTGTGGGAGGTGCTTCAGGAAGCATAGGGTGAAATCTCTTCAGATAACCTCAATAAACTGACAACTAGAATGTCATAGATCAGCAAGGCTGTAAATAGCTGCAAATGGAAAAATATTTGTTTCTAACCTTGTTCATTTCAATATTTGCTATTAATAATAAATGTATTATTCAGCCTAATTTCATGCATGTTTGCATGGAAAACAAGGACATTTCCAATTGACCCCAAACTTTTAACAGTAGTGTTATACAGCTTTAAAAAAAGTTAAGAGACCACTGAAAAGGAGGGTTTTGAGTGAGGTACAGAAGAGTTAAATTTGCAGTGGTCTCTTAAATTGAACCCTTCTGTTCCTCACTCAATACTTTCCCTTATAACTGTTTTGAAAAGAAAAGGGTCCAGTGGTCTCTTATTGTTTTCCAGAGCTGAACATCACTGGACAATGTGACTAGCAGCATTATATTTCTAGGGACATTTGATAAATGAACTGAACACATAGCCTACAAAGTACCAGTCAAAGGTTTGGACACCCCTGCTAATTCAAGGGCATATCTTCATTATTAATATTATCTACAATGTAAAACAATAGTCAGGACATCCACACATATGGAATCCGGTAATAACCAGACTAAATGTAACAGATCAAAGTAGTCACACTTTACCTTAATGACAGCTTTGCAGACTTTGCATTCCCTCAAGCAACTTCATGAGGTAGTCACCCGGTTATTTGAGAAAAAGCATTTTGGCAGTTATAATATTGCAATTATTCAATGTTTTATATGAAATGGGAAAGGGAGGTTTGTTTGTTTATAATTCGCGGTCTTGAATGTCATTACATTATCTTGCAGAAATTCCCAACAGAGAAGTACTTTCTCCCAGAACAACTGATCATGTGCAGTGACTAGAGCGAACTGATAAATAATATTCTCTATTAGCCACAAAGGTAATATTTAAGTAATTCCACTTTATTTGTTCTGCCTCAAGTGAAGAGAGAATACGTTACATATTGATACTGTCATTAGATTATAAGCCTGAGGTCCCTGGGTATTGACATTCAGAATAATATGAATCTTAAAGCGCCCCACACTTTCACTTTGGTTGTATAGTACGTGTGTGTGTGTCTTTACCGCTGCCATGTCAGTGTCCTCTGGTCCAGCCATTTTTGTCCCCTGTGCTCTACCTGGCACAGCTTGGTTCTGTTCAGCGCAGGTCACCTGTACTGCAGCATGCGCATTCATTAACTAATGGGGATGGACAACCTTCTGACTCTCATGCAGATTTGTGCTGCTGCTGCGTCATCCTCTCTTATCAGCATGAGATCTAGTGGCTTGGCAGAGAAGACCCCTAACAGCTGTCAACAAGGAGCACCGTTGTTCTGGCAGTGTGATCTCCAATCCTCCTGGCTCACCGCAGTCCCGCAAAGCAACATCAACATTCATTTTTGCACACATACACCTGCTGGCGGACAGGGTGGTGCACACACACATGCATGGGCTGAAACACACACAGACACCCTACACAAAGTCAGAAGTCATTCATGCTACATCTCTCTGGTCCATAAAATCTGTTAAAAACGAACTAGCGAGAGTGGTGCCTAAACGGCCTTTGTGCACATTCATTTACTCCTTTATACTGCCTAAGCTGTGGCCAGCAAGTAGAGATGTTGGAGATATTTGTTCTTCTCAACAGAATGGGTAGGTGTGGAGTGGGGAGAGAGGAGGAGGGTGGAAGATACACCAGGGTGTTCTGGGAACGCTCGTATCAATGAATGTCGCTGCATAATTCAAGACTTACCTCTAGCCTGTCCTCCCCAGCTGCACATATCCACACCATACCATAAACATAGGAGAGAGACAGAGGGAGGGAAGGAGGTGGGATGAAGGGAGGGAGGTGAAGAGAAATAGGGGAGAAATAGGTGGGTGGGTTGTAGTTGACAGTTGTTAAGTATTTTCGCCATTCTGCAATTCTTTGTTTTATAATGATGTGGACTAAACACAAGTCATTTTGGTTCAATGTGGATATTTATCAAGAGTTAATTTATCATTTCAAATCAAATATCGGAGCAAACATCCAAGTCTGAAGGCATGCCTGCACGGGGAAGAAATCATCAGCTGAACCTGTGGGCCACCTACTGATGAGACACACCTACGCGTTTGCAGCTTAGTTGTGGAAGGGGGGAAAGATGGTATGATTCATTTTGAAAAATTAAACCTGTAATATACTTGCAAATGGGTTTAAATAATATTTTGTTCCAACCACCAAGTGATTTTTAAATCAGTCTCCAACCCTTGGTAACATTTGGTAATATTCCTCCGAAATCCTCCGGATAAATGATTTCTCCTTGATGGCGCCGCAGATGGCAGCCTCGTGTGCTGGTGCGCGTTAGTTAGTCTTGTCTTGTATGTAGGCTCATGTTTTCTGCTGCGATACCCAGAGGTATTTTACCAGAGAGGAGCTCACAAACATGAAGTGAACAACTCCAGCAGATGTATTCCTGATGTTCCTACTAACATCAGTGTAATTAATGGACATTCTAGTTAAAGGTGCCCTCTCCATTGTTCATGCAGTTAAACGTCAGAGGAGTGGGAAACCTCATACCTTATACGTCTTGGCAAACGTGGACATCACACACTGTTACCTTGGATAATTCTCTCAAATATGCGTTCGCTGTGCAACAAACAGGATGAACTTCTGCTACTGGTGGGGCAAGACTTTTGTTCATCTTCAGTTTTATGTTTTGCGGAGACATGGCTTTGTAGTTTGATACTGGACTCTGCGCTGCAGCTGGCTGGATTACAACTCTTCAGAGTGAATCGCAACACAGCGCTCTCTTGCAAAACAAATAGTGGAGTGATCTGTTTTTACACTGTGCCAGGTGTAATGATTTGACAATGATTCAACAGCCTTGTTCTCCTGATCTGGAATAATTCTACATAAACTGCAGACCCTTCTACTCCCCCTGGGAATTTGCTTCATTCATTCGCAGGCCAACATGTAGGAGGCACAGCCTCCATAATGGGTGTGGAACGGACAAACCCAGACTCCTTAGTTATTGGCCTCAGGGACTTAAACAAAGGAAACCTCATCCGTGATCTCCGCAAATACAGACAATTATTAAATGCCAGACCAGAGGGGAGAACATTCTGGATCACTGCTACACTAGTCAGCGGTGCCTATCATGCTGTACCCGTGCTGCACTGGATCACTCTGACCACGTCATGGTCCAGCTGATTCCTGCATACAGGCAAAAATCGAATCTCTTCCAACCTGTTGTAAGGACACCAAAGCAGTGGAGGCTTTGGAGGATCTGAGGGCATTCTTCGACTGTACTGACTGGGATGTTTTCAGGACTTCTATCAACAGTAAGTTCAGAAAGCGTTCAGGAGTGGGGTGCAGATTTAAATTGTCAAAGAACCTGTTTAGCAAGGAGGTAAAAGAAGCTAAACGACTCAGAAACCTATGCCAGTGGAGTTTGTAGAGCTCTGAGTTTAATACCATAATTCCAGCTCTGATGCAGGACAAGCTCTCCCAGCTGCACATGCCTGAATCCACTTGCAGGTGTGACACAGACTTCCTGTCTGACAGGAGGCAGCGTGTGAAGCTGGGGAAACATGTCTCTGACTCCCGGTTCATCAGCACGGGAACCCCTCAATGCTGCGTCCTTTTGACCTCTGCCTGTCTCCCTGTAAACCAACAGCTGCACCTCCAGTCATCAATACGTCAAGCTCCTAAAGTTCACAAATGACACCACCCTCATTGGGCTCATCTCTGGTGAGGATGAGTTCGCCTACAGGTGTGAGATTGACCACCTAGTGAATTGGTGCAGACAGAACCATCTGGAGGTCAACGCTTTGAAGACAGTGGAGATTGTTGTGGAATTTAGGAAGAACCCAGCCCCACCTGCCCACATCACCCTGTGGGACTCCTCAGTCACCATTGCGATGTCCTTCCGCTTCCTGGGCATCATTATCACCCAGGACCTCAAGTGGGAGCAAGACACCATCGCCATCACTAAAAAAGCACAGCAGAGGATGTACTTCCTGCGGCAGCTGAAGAAGTTCAACCTGCTAAAAACAATGAAGGTGCACTTCTACACAGCCATCATTACCTCCTCCATCACCATCTGGTACGCTGCTGCAACTGCCAAGGACATGAGCAGACTGCAGGATAGCATTCACTCTGCTGAGAAGGTGATTGGCTGTAATCTGCCATCCCTCGAGGAGCTGTACGCCTCCAGTAACCTGAGGTGTGCAGGAAAGTTTGCGGCTGACCCCTCCCACCCAAGACACACACTGTTTCAGTCTCTCCCCTCCGGCAGGAGGCTATGGCCCATAAGGACCAATAAAGAAAAGCCACAAAAAAATGTTTCTACCCATCGGCAGCTGGCCTCATCAACAAGGCCAGGGGACCCCCCCACTGATCCTCTCTGCCCCCTAACTTAATGCATTACATTAATGCACTTCTATTTAGTTTGTCATTTTAATTTTTACTTACTGTGGAATTTTATGTGTTGTTTTACCCCTTGGATTAACTGTCATGCACCAATTCAACAGAGCAAATTCCTTGTGTGGGTAAACCTACTTGGCAATACAACTGATAGCAAACAAGAGGTTGGGTTCTAATGATGACATTGATGGCAAAAGTGAAATGCAGGGGATGTATGTGTGGCACTAATCACCTCTGGAATTGTCCATTCATTCTCACAGTGCTGTACTGTTGTAATTTTGTCTCAAGTGGAAAAGGTGATACATACTGATTGTCCAGCTAGCTAGGATACATTTGGACATCAAACCTTGCTCATTTGGCTCTACAAATCCTGTAATGAATGCACACAGAGAAGGATGGCTGGATCAAAGCGCAGAGTGGATCAAAGTGCAGAGTGCAAATAATACCACACAAGGACAGGGTGTGACTAATCAGGCTTAAATAGGAGCTGCCAGGAGCAGAGGAAGAGCACAGGTACGTGGAATTAGCTGATTTGGATTTGCTAAAGGGGTGCGTTCATGGGATTGGGTGAATGGGGTTTCCCAGCCTGTTGGGAAGATACCATTCCCCACTTTCCTGATCTTTTGATCTTTAAATTCAGATCAGTAAATGTATTATCCATCTGCTCAAAACAATGTTCAATTTGACCATGAATATCTGCACAATTGGCTCCCGAGATGGAGATGGCTGAAGTGGATGGAGGCCTGTGGACTACTGCTCCTGTACAAAGAGCACAAAAGGTCAGAATAGCATAAATGTGCAACAAAAAAAATAATATACTCCTGGTCTGAGCACACTGCTATATTCTTTATGGCCTATTTGAAGTCAAGTGAAAGAAAACTAAAAACCCTTTTTTGTTCACAAAACCACTGAGGTCATCCAGTCAGATGACGTCAGTCCAGGACCACATAGCGCATCATGAATTGAATAACTTCTAAATGCCAAGTACATTTTCAGTAGATACACACACACTTGTATCAACTTCAGGTGTGAATTGACGTCTTTGACTTCAGGTGTGGCTGCTAGGCCACAGCTCTGATCAATCACATTTTGCTTGGAGATGGTGTGGAATCTTTCCAAAGACGTTGCTGTGCAAAGACCAAACATGAGCTTGATGTCTTGCTCTATCCGCAGATCATAAGGAACAAACATGTTTATATCAACTAGTATCTTTATACAAACTTGTCCTAGTTACACAACAAATTACAATCAACACTCACCAGGCCTGGTATATCAAGGATACGTGTAAAAATAGCATTGACTAATTTTGTCCGGTCCTGTAATCATCTTCTGCCAGTAAGTGAAAGTAGTCTTCATCTTCTCCTTCACAGCAGATCAATCTGTAGTATACTTTATTAGAGCAATAGACTCTTGACTGCTCTTCACTTGGTGGTTCATCGCTGGACAGGCACTCTCTCAGATGCACCCTCTTCAAATGGAGTGTTTGGATCAATTCAAATGACCTTTAATTGGTTTGAGAGACTGCTTATCCTGTTCTTCAGGAGCTTTCCTCTAAACAGACTTCAGTCTCCAGGCCAGGTAACCAGTGCACCCTCCATGTCATAATAATGCATAAACGCGCATAAAAAGAACGATAAAAAGAATGACATTTAAGGATACATGAATTATAGGCACATAATCCAAAACAGGTTTCTCATGAACAAAAACCCTTTGTCAGCCTTCCCATTTTTCTATTTGCTCTAAGGCATGACCCTATGGGGGGCGGTTCTGTTTTGGGCCCTGACCCATAGGTAACGTACACCAATTTAAAGTGTGTTTTGTATACACAGAAGGTACTCACATGCCCATTTTTGCTGTATGGGTCCTCCAAATATGGAAATGTCCCTGGCATACAGGTTATGCACGTGTCGCGATGGGCTTGTTCTGTGGAGTGAAACATCCTGCTCAAGTCTTTCTAATGTCTAAAATGTATACCAAATGATAAACTTACTCAGGGGTCTCTGTCATTTGTGTTCATCGTGAGTCATCTTGTGCATCACTTTTGGTTTTGTCCCATCGGTTTGGATTACAGATTTTTTTTTTTACTGTCTGTAAACAAAACATTAGATACATAACAATGTAAAGGGAGGGCACCACTCAAACATTCTCCCTCCACCTTTTGTGTTGGAGTATTCAGTGCTCAGAATCACGGCATCCTCAACTGAACAACAACTTACCCTAGATCCTGAACAACTGCTTACACCGTGACTCACAGAAGGACCTGCACTAGAAGGACCCCAGAGCTGACACCAAAAGGGATGGCACTACTACAGACTATTAAGAAACATTGTATAGTAACCATCGCCATCGAGCTATTCACAGAAGTTTGTATGTTAGCCAATGTATATGCTCACAAAACTACAAACAGAGCATTAAGGGAGGGTTAATGTGATACAAACATGTCTGTCAAGGCAGATCGTTAACAACAGACCTCTGCAGAGTTATCAGGGTGTTTATGAAAATCTATGGTTACTCTCCTTCAATCTCATTGTGCAGACAAATTCACAGATTTGGCATTTATAATAGATCAACAAACACATCTTCATCTATCTCCATTCCTGAATGTGGGTCGGCAGAACACCTTAACTACGTGTACAATGCCACAGACATTAACTCAAAAGTATTGGGCCACACCTCAATCAACAAATACAGGTGTTTCATTCAGTCCCACTGCCACAGGTGTATAAAATCAAGCCCCTAGCAGTGAAAGAATGGGTCGTTCTAAAGCAATCAATAAATTTGAGCATGGAAAGCGATTTGATGCCACCGTTGCTACAAGTCATTTCGTGAAATTTCTTCCAGGACTCAGCCACAAAGTGGTAGACCACACAAAGTCACAGAGTGGGGACGCTGTGTGCTGAGGCACATAGTGAGTAAAAGTCACCAACGCTCTGCTGACTTAATAACTACAGAGTTCCAAATCTCCTCTAGCATTAACATTGGCATTAAAACTGTGCACCAACCCTGACCTCCACCCTGTCAAATACTTACGGAAGGAGCTAGAATGGAGATTGCGAGCCAGGCCTTCTAGTCCAACATCAGTGTCTGACCTCATCAATGCTCTTTTGGAAAAATCCAAAAGACACTTCAAAATCTTGTACAAAACCTTCTCAGAAGAGTGGAAGCTGTTATAGCTCCACAGGGGGGGACCATCTCGATATTGATGCCTATGGATTTAGAATGGGGTGTCATAAAAGCTCCTATAGATGTAATGTGTAGGTTTCCCAATACCTTTGTCCATACAGTGGGGCCAAAAAGTGTTTAGTCAGCCACCAATTGTGCAAGTTCTCCCACTGAAAAAGATGAGAGGCTTGTAATTTTCATCATATGTACACTTCAACTGTGAAAGACAAAATTAGAAAAACAAATCCAGAAAATCCCATTGTAGGATTTTTTATGAATTTAATTGCAAATTATGGTGGAAAATAAGTATTTGGTCAATAAAAGAAGTTTCTCAATACTTTGGTGTATACCCTTTGTTGGCAATGACAGAGGTCAAACGTTTTCTGTAAGTCTTCACAAGGTTGTCACACACTGTTGCTGGTATTTTGGCCCATTCCTCCATGCAGATCTCCTCTAGAGCAGTGATGTTTTGGGGCTGTTGCTGGGCAACACAGACTTTCAACTCCCTCCAAAGATTTTCTATGGGGTTGAGATTGGGATACTGGCTAGGCCACTCCAGGACCCTGAAATGCTTCTTACGAAGCCACTCCTACGTTGCCCGGGCGGTGCGTTTGGGATCATTGTCATGCTGAAAAACCCAGCCACGTTTCATCTTCAATGCCCTAGCTGATGGAAGGAGGTTTTTCTCAAAATCTCATGATACATGGCCCCCTTCATTCGGTCCTTTACACGGATCAGTTGTCCTGGTCCCTTTGCAGAAAAACAGCCCCAAAGCATGATGTTCCCACCCCCATGCTTCACAGTAGGTATAGTGTTCTTTGGATGCAACTCAGCATTCTCTGTCCTCCAAACACGACGAGTTGAGTTTTTCCCAAAAAGTTCTATTTTGGTTTAATATGACCATATGACATTCTCCCAATCTTCTTCTGGATCATCCAAATGCCCTCTAACGAACTTCAGTTGGGCCTGGACATGTACTGGCTTCAGCAGGGGGACACGTCTGGCACTGCAGGATTTGAGTCCCTGGCGGCGTAGCGTGTTACTGATGGTAGGCTTTGTTACTTTGGTCCCAGCTCTCTGCAGGTCATTCACTAGATCCCCCCGTGTGGTTCTGGAATTTTTGCGCACCGTTCTTGTGATCATTTTGACCCCACAGGGTGAGATCTTGCGTGGAGCCCCAGATCGAGAGAGATTATCAGTGGTCTTGTATGTCTTCCATTTTCTAATAATTGTTCCCACAGTTGATTTCTTCACACCAAGCTGCTTACCAATTGCAGATTCAGACTTCCCAGCCTGGTGCAGGTCTACAATTTTGTTTCTGGTGTCCTTTGACATCTCTTTGGTCTTGGCCTGGTCTAGTGGAGTTTGGAGTGTGACTGTTTGAGGTTGTGGACAGGTGTCTTTTATACTGATAATAAGTTCAAACAGGTGCCATTAATACAGGTAACGAGTGGAGGACAGAGAAGCCTCTTAAAGGGGAAGTTACAGGTCTGTGAGAGCCAGAAATCTTGCTTGTTTGTAGGTGACCAAATACTTATTTTCCACCATAATTTGCAAGTAAATTCATAAAAGATCCTACAATTTGATTTTCTGGATTTTTTTTCTCATTTTGTCTGTCATAGTTGAAGTGTACCTGTGATGAAAATTACAGGCCTCTCATCTTTTTCAGTGGGAGAACTTGCACAATTGGTGGCTGACTTTAATACTTTTTTGCCCCACTGTATAGTGTAGAACAGGGGTGTCAAACCGGTTCCTTGGAGGGCCGTGTGTCTGCAGGTTTTTGTTTTTTCCTGTCAATTGGTTCCCAGTTCAGACCTAAACAACCAGGTGAGGGTAGACCTAACCAATTAGTGACCTAATTAATCAATCAAGTAGAAGGTGACAGCGAAAACCTGCAGACACTCGGCCCTCCGTGGATCCGGTTTGACACCT
>JACXGK010003518.1:0-44582 GCA_016801125.1 Novumbra hubbsi | reverse complement strand
CTGGCACTATTCCAATAGGCCCTAACCCAACCTGGCACTATTCCAATAGGCCCTAACCCCACCTGGCACTATTCCAATAGTGCCTTACCCTAACCCAACCTGGCACTATTCCAATAGGCCCTAACCCCACCTGGCACTATTCCAATAGGCCCTAACCCAACCTGGCACTATTCCAATAGGCCCTAACCCAACCTGGCACTATTCCAATAGGCCCTAAGACGGGCAGCAGAAGAACAGGTGCAGTAGTAACGTCAGGCGCGGTGAGTGAGGCTGAGCTGGGCATGTGACAGAGGTCCTTAGACCTAGACATAATGTGAGGTATCACAGCACTGGTCGTTTCTGGGATAGATACACCAGACCCATACACCAGACCCAACAACACTGACGAGTTGAAGGCCACTATCAAAGCAACCTGGGCTTCCAGAACACCTCAGAAATGCCACATTGATGCAGTAATTTGTGCAAAAGGAGCCGCGACCAAGTATTGAGTACATAAATAACATAGTTAGGAAACGTTTGTTACAGTGGGGAGAACAAGTATTTGATACACTGCCAATTTCTCAGGTTTTCCAACTTACAAAGCATGTAGAGGTCTGTAATTTTTATCATAGGTACACTTCAACTGTGAGAGACGGAATCTAAAACAAAAGTCCAGAAAATCACATGATTTTTAAGTAATTCATTTGCATTTTATTGCCTGACATAAGAATTTGATCACCTAACAACCAGTAAGAATTCCGTCTCTCACAGACCTGTTAGGTTTTCTTTAAGAAGCCCTCCTGTTCTCCACTCATTACCTGTCCACACAGGTAATGAGTGGACACCTGTCCACACACTCAATCAAACAGACTCCAACTCCAGGGGACAGATCACCAACGACAAGCCTAAAGCCCCCCATTCCAGACAACGCTCGCCTAGCCAACGACCTGAACGAGTTCTACTGTCGCTTTGAAAGACACTGGGACAGTCCTGACACCATCCTCCATGACTCCATCCCCCATGACTCCGTCCCCCAGCTCCCACCCCCCTTCCCCAACTCAGCAGGGGTATGGGCCCCTCCCAAACTTCATGTCAAACCATGGGGAAAGAATTCATGTCATTATACAGGTCAAGCTGTATGGTCCTTGGGCATTAATGCAAACATATTGCTATTTTCTTAACATATATAATCTACTCTATATTTGGCACCATATTCCAAAATTGGGGTTTAAAATAAAACAATTACTAAGAGTTTAAAATATATACATATTTATGTAATTTGCATATTGTTTTAAACATTTTGTAAATTATACAACTTCCTAAGTCCTCTTATTTTTGGGCACCTAAAGTATTGGGACATATTAATATATTGTCTAAATTAAACATCTATCATATTCGGTCACATGACCTTTGCATGCATCAACTGCCTGAAGTTGGCAACTCCACCAGATCAAGTGTCACAGCAACCATCCTCAGCTGCTTTTGATCGATAGGTCAACAACGTAAACTAATACTCCTTTTGGCAAAGGAATTTGCTTGTGAAAACAAATCCTTCTAATAATCACAATTGTAAAAATGTAAACAACATTTTTGTCATTGTGAGAAAGAAGCAGGCATTACGTCAACTCCTTGTGCGAGCATCTGTGTGCGTCCCCAGTAAAAAGTGTTAATTGGCTTCCTCCCTGAATTGTAACAATTGGTGCCATTATTTAACACAAGAGTCTGGGACGAATGTGGAGGGCAATGGGTTGCATGACGGCAGGCTTACAAGCACACTTAACCCAACCCTACCCGGCTGTGCTAAGCAGAAGAATGGAGAGGCTGTTCCCCACAAGCCAATTGGCAGTAGATGGTCGGTCAGTTGGAGTTAGGTAGAAACAAAAGACGGTTCAATGTGAATATCATTTAAAGGGATAGTTCAACCTAGATTAATTTCTGGACAACCTTTGGTTTACTCTGGAGTAGCTGAAACCTACTCCAAAACACTTCAGACTAAGTCATGGTGTTTATGCTGTCAATGTGGAATTCTTCAAAACAATGTTTTCATTCTACAAAACCTTCAACAGAACTGATACTTCCTATGTTTCCCTGTCAGTTTTGTACACAAATGTTATGAATCCATTTTCTCCATAACTTTATTAACAACCCAGAACAACCACTTAGCATCTGCTAGATACCGATGGCATCATTGCCGCATAACAGAGGCTGTGTGTGGTGGCTACAGAAAACCGTTTGCATAATGCCAGCTTGTAGCACCAGACTCCACCAGCTGTTTAGTCAGTACGCGGTCAAAATAATTGTGACAGATTACTGAATTTAGTTTGAAGTGTTTGTTTTAGTTTGTTTTCTGCTTGCAATTGAGTAGTTCGTTTTTTGCTCGGGATGCACGGTTTCAAATACATTTGGACGATACTAAAAATGGCTATTCCAGGCCGGGACAGAGGAGAATAATGGCTTGTTGTGAATAATAACTCCATGGGCCTTGAAGAACCACTAAGTGTAAGCGTAACTTCACTCAAATATAAATCTAGGTGAAACTACCGCTTTACGTTTCTAAGCTCAAATGAGGATGTATATGACTCAACTCAAGGATGATGTGTGGTTATTAATTTAGAATCAAACGCATCAGGGAGGAATAACTAGCCTGGGTCATTCTGCTGAAGATTGACACTTTTAAGACAATACTTGAGATATCCAAAAAAAACTGAGTTGATAGCATGAAAAAACCCAAACAGTAGATGATAAGTGGGTGGGAAACATGAAGGGGAAACAACACTAAAACATGCCGGTGCCAACGAGAAGCCAAGGGAATCTCCCAGAAGGCTCACAGGCATAAATCTGTATAGTAAAGATTGTGTTGTTACAAGCTCCTGGTTAGGTCTGTCCTACTATTTCTGTTGTCATAAACAAGGTCTGAGGATTGCTAAATGCTTCACTCATGTAGACCTCATGGGAACCAACAAAACAACATCTCTCTCCACTTCAGGCAGAAGAATATTTTGCCTCCTATTCCCTGCAACGGGGTGACGAACAGGGCCCATTAGAAGCCCAAGAGCACGAGGACGGAGGGGCTGAGGGGCTCTTCAGGCAAAGGAGCCAGGAAAAGCTGGGGGGACCCAGAAAGCAAAACAGAAATGTCTGTGTCAATTCCCACAAGAAAGCTAGACTAACTCGCGCTTCATTCCCTCTGAGAAACAAAATAAAAAAGGGGTCCGTGAGAGGGTTCAGGGATTCATAAAGTCTCGCTAGGTAATTGATTGCTCCTGGAAGGGCAATCTGTGCGGGATTTTGTTTTTCTTCTTTGCGGACCATAGGAGCCAAAAACACACTGGGGCGGTTCTCAGCAATACGACCATTAAGGGTGGACTGACTAAACGGGCGGGGGGGGGGGCCTTGACAGTGGGGTATACACTGCTTAAATACATTACAGTACGCTACGAAAACGCACTTACACACGTATACACAGACAGACTCGCCAGGGGTATACAACATGTAGCCTAAATACGGAGGCGCCTGCCCGCTTGCCCCGGGGCATTAAGAGATGCGTTCCAATGCCCCGACGGGAGAGACCCGCGAGCGAGACAGGCATATTAAGCCCTGACCCAAAAGCCCCCTGTTGAGTAACGTTAGCGAAGGGGCTTCCTGTGTAAAAACCACTCTGTAAGTTGTTCATCATCGGGGGCAGGAGGGGGGCTTCTCAAGACGGGACGGTCGACAACCATCATTACGCGTCGGGCCGTTTCTGCGTGAATGTACTTTTACAATAACATGGCCGCAGCTACCCCGTCTGTCAGAGGGGATGTTTAAAAAAGAGAGTCATCATTATTAGTCTTTGTTTTCCAGGGGACAAATTTTCTTTTTTCGAGGGGTGGGGTGGGGGGGGGGTTGTCTGGTTATCATCTACGATCCTCTCCTCGTCCAGAGACGGACACAGCCCACGATACCGGGGGGTGAGACGAGCGAGGCGGCACAGATAAGCCTTGCCCCATAGTCACCACATCAGGGCGTTAAATCACAGAGGGTCACCCTTAGGAGCACACAGACATCGCCGTTCCCATCGCCCAGGGGACCCTGCTCCTCGCTATCAAGCTGCTTATCACAGCACATCAATTTCCTTGAGGCCAAACATACAGGCATATCTGGTGTTATTATCAGCGGTACACTCCTACAGAGACGAGCAAGCTGGGGAGGGGATTGGAGACAGGACAAGAAATACATCATCAAGAACCTAAGCAGACAAGGTCCAGCATCTAGCAACACAGACACATGTTTGGGCGTCTAGCACAAGCCCTTTCCCAAGACTAGACCCAGGACCAATTGGGGATAAGTGCTTTGCACATGTGCACAAGAGATTGTTCTACTCATCATGTTGGTGGATTCAAACTAGAGACCTTCCGTTTACTGCTTATCTGAAGAAAGAAAGAAAGCATGTGTTGTGTGTTTGTGTGTGTTTGCATGTGTGTACATACTTATATTTGTATTATTGTGGGGACCAAAACGCCAACAAGGTTAGAAACACATTTAATTGCATGGAATCTTTTTTGAGGTCCCACACAGTAAAGAAATATTTTTTACAGTTACATATTTTCATCCAAATTAGCTCCTGCCATATCCACAGCTATTGTTCCATGTGGCCAAAATAAAACAAACTAAATACTGATTGTGTGTCTGTGTGTATATTATACAACTTAGAATAACAAAATGGGTATTCGTTTTTTAGTTAAAGATGCGGTACGGGACTTGTCCGGGACCAATTTTAGGCTGAATATTGTTTAAATCTGCATTAATATGTGCATAATGTGTGCACGTATGTGCGTGTTGTGTAAGCATGCACACAGAGTATAGTAAAACATACATACGTGTGTTTGTATGTGCGTGTTGTGTAAGCATGCACACAGAGTATAGTAAAACATACATACATGTCTGTGCACGTATGTGTGTGTTGTGTAAGCATGCACACAGAGTATAGTAAAACCTACATACATGTGTTTGTGTGCACGTATGTACGTATGTAAGCATGCACACAGAGTATAGTAAAACCTACATACATGTGTGTGCACGTATGTGCGTGTTGTGTAAGCATGCACACAGAGTATAGTAAAACATACATACATGTGTGTTTGTGTGGAAGTATGTACGTATGTACGCATGCACACAGAGTATAGTAAAACATACAATGTGTGTGTGTGTGTGTGTGTGTGCACGTATGTACGTATGTAAGCATGCACACAGACGCTCTTGACACTCACTTTTGTTGCCCACCAGTAGAACCACAGGCTGGACGTCAGACTCTTCGTTGGCCTTTTGGACCAGGCTGTACCAGTCCTCCAGGTTCTCAAAGCTCTGGTGGTTTGTTATGTCGTAGACTAGAAGAACACCCTGAAAAGCAACGAGACGAGAACAAACATGCCAGAGATCAAATGTGGTCTGCTGAGCAGTAGGGGGCACTAGTGTCTGAGAGAAACCAGTTGACACTCTACTCAGCATGTCCTTGTCACACACACACACACTCTATAAGGAGTTACCACCTCTTAGGTCTCCATTTAAGCTTGCCTGTTGTAAGCGGTTATCGATATTGCTGTTAACAGATGAGGAGAAACATACTAAGAGCATACAAGCACACAAGCCACTGCACCCTGTCTGCGGGGGTCAAGGTGAGGCAGACTGCAGAGTTTTTCAACCCAGCCACACATATAGGAATGTAGGATCGCGGTACGCATGCTCTCTCTGCAAATTCATTCTGATTCTGATCTGACAAGGTTTTGGAGTCTCAAGCTTAATGTAGTCATTGCTTGCTAGGAAATGTGGGGTCAAATGCTATACTTTGAGCGGTTGGATAAAGGGTTACAGGAGCATCACAACCAGGACATAAAGACATATAAAGCTCTCCCAGGGGTGGACAAACCTCAAGTTTCCCGTCAAAATGAATTCCTTGACTTAGTCTTTCTCTTGCGATTTCCAATGTGTGATTAAGGCCCAGCTGGATGGATATGATCTTTTGGAGCTGTTAAGGTTGTTATCATGCTGTTCACTCAACCAGGAAGTCTAGAATAGAATCCTTACTCCAACCTTGTACCTTGATTTAGCTCAAAAGGCACATAAGTCCCTTCAAGGAGTCATAAGTATAGCTCAATGGACAACAAAACAATCTTCCATTACTAACCCTTGCTTTGTCCTACCGGGGCCCCCTAGGACAACCCAAGACCCAAAACACAACCACTCAGATACCTCTGAGCTATTCAATGGCCCTCAAGATAACGTTTTTTGTACTCAAACTTACAGCAGATAACCAAGACTCGTCCTGAATGTGGCCAGCTAGACTATTGTTTTCCCACTGCACCTCTACCCCCCAGGCCATTAGACCGTAAATCCAATTATTTGCCAAGCACTGTCATCTGCACCAAAGAGCCCTTTTGCACTTTCACACACTAAACACATTTCCCAGGGTATTCACCCGCAATCATCCGGCACATACTCAATCACACACACTCGCCAGGGAAAGCTCACCCCTTATTCACGTGGACTATTACACTCACACGTGCACACTCAAACGGGCACATACACAGCTGTCCTGTATGCATTATGAACCCTGGACACTTTTTATCTTGTTTACCTGATTTTCTATTCTTGTCAGTTGTACAACTATTGATGGCTATAGCTCTTCTATGTGTGTGTGTGTTTGTAGGAAAGGGGCTGCGATGACAGTTTGTTTCCGCCAATCAAAGTGCATTGCCGACAATTGTGTGATTGATTACTTCCCGGGGCACCTCCATCAGTGGTCATGAAAGCCCAGAAAGCGCCGGAACTTAAGTATTCTAATGTGGCTGTGATGGACGACACGTTGTTGTGTACGAGGTTATCACAATACAAAGACTGCAGCGTCGGGTGTTATCTCAATCTCATTGGCCTTGAGCGAATCTACAGATGTGTCCCTTCAAGTGCAGCTTGGAGAGAGTCTACCGAGGCTGCGGGCGACATGAAACGGTCGTTTGCAGCAGAAACCGCGTATGGATGTTATGGATGTTGCCTAACGCAGCGCGGCAAACAAACAGACACAACACTCCAGTCCGCGTGTTATTGCAGTGTCAGCAGAGACCTCGCTCCGTTCGCGTGAATTAGTGCACGCCTCATTTTGTTCATTAATTATGAAGTCGTGAAGGAGAGGTGAGGAACAGAGAGAACGTTATTTCTCCCTCTCACTGACAGTGTATATACAGTGAAATCCGTGGGAGCAACTGAGCAGCAAAACTTGGCTGCGGTCGACACGGGGTCCGGCTGCACTAATATTATCACAAAGGCTTATTAATTATCCCAGCCTAATATGGAGACAATATTACATTGTAAATGAGTTGCAGCAACAACAACATCAGAAATGTACTTTACTGTTTTAAGGTGAGGAATGACAGACCACCTGGATGTTTATTGCGTGTATGTTTTTACCGTAGCCTACCTGAGCCCCGTAGACATATTTATCCAGCATTTTCCCTCCGATTGTTTGACCGCCAATGTCCCACACTTGCAAGGTAACGTTCAAGTTGCCTGAGGGAAACAACACTTCAATGTCTCAATCACATTTTCCAGCATGATACATTTTGTCATTTGGTCATTATTCGGTCGGACACATTTGGCACTTTTCAGATCCTCACCTATTGACTAAGAAATAGCATGCAAGTCCATCAACTGAAGAACAATAAAAGAAATAACCCAGACAAGTGAAGCCAATAGTCATTTGTGATTTTTCCACCTCTGATGTTTTGGTTGTCTTCAAGCATTTAGGATATTTTTTTTAACAAGGCTCATAATCTCTGGAAAATCGCGAGTCATCTGTAACTAGAGCCTACATTTTTGGAGAGATTGCTTTAATAAAAAGTTGACATTGTCCATGTACATATTGGAAACAATAAATAAGAGATTAATCTTTCATTTTGAAACCACTCGACTCTGGCAGATCACCCAATCTCTGCATCCAAGAATAGCCAAAGGGGAAATTCAGGGAATTAATAGGTATGCTAACCCTGTCATTTAAACATTCTTAGTAAAAAAAAAGAAATCAACTAACTTATTAGCTTAGGAATAGCTGTGTGCATTTTGCCGTTCTATGCCGAGTTGAGGAGAGGGAGGAGATATACGTGGGGTGTCACAAAACCTCGATCATTAAACACACAAGAAGAAGGAAAAGAAGACGCCTGTCCCATCTATGTAGGAAGGAGCTATGGGGGGAGACGAGGGAGAGAGAGGGGGAGACGGGGGAAAGACACAAATCCAAATAAATATTTCCTTCCACTGGAAAATAAAAAGGTCTGGTTGAGGAAAGAAGAGAAGGGGAGGACCAGAAAGTGAGGAGTTTATTTCTGTCATTCTGTCTCTTCGATAGCCTAGAGCATTGATGGCTACAGCGTTCCCTGTAGACACGGCTGGGCAAGCTAAACACCACTGCAGAGTCCCTGTTTTACAGAAAAAGGAAGTATAAGTGTTCACAGTAACTACACCTGGACTATACAGTGTCAATGTAAAGCTACATTAAAGGGTGCTAACAATAATTGCATTTAATGTGACGGACGGAACATTTTGCCCGCTTGTACAATTTTGTGAAGATACACATTGTTATTTGAAAACATTGAGAAATTGTGCACCTTCACAAGAAAAAACAAATCCACCCGAAAAATATCCAAATGATTTCTACCACGGGTCAATCACATTCCCTCACTGCACTGGTTTAGGGGAGATCTGGAAGAGGTGTGCTATTGTTATAGCAAGCACACAGAGGAGGCTGTTGTGTGCCCGTCCACCTAGCCTCACCGCTCCCCACGTTGGAACATGTACATTCACTTTGACAAGCCAGGCCTTCATGGGGAGAGGGGCCAGCACTAGCTATACTCCACCCTCCCACCCCCATCTTCCAAAGACCCTTACAGCCCCAGAGAGCCCCAGAGACCCACACTACACATCCAATTGAAGGCAGGGCCGTGGTCCTAAAGAAGCTCAGGACCACCCAACGGCAGACCCGGGCCTCCTCTTAACCAGGTCATCAACGCACAATCCTGGGGGAAAATGGGCCATTTCAGAATGACTTCTCTCTTATTTTGATCTGGATACACATTCATTTGGTAACATGCTCTTTATTTCCATGCTGCAAATTAGGATTCCTTTCAACTATTTTCACAGAAATTACAACATCTGAGACTAGATAGCACAATAAGGTAGAATTCTTATTGAAGTCTAAACTTAAAGCTCTTTTGAAAAATGTTTTGTTTTCTTTTTCCTACCCCTAATACCTGAAGCTAAACCAATGACGGAATGTTATGTGTTCAACCTATTGTGCATTCATCCTGAGGTTAATACACCAGTGTTCAAATTAATGTACTAGTCATAAAAGAATAGACCTATGTTGTCACTTTTTGTAACTTCATTCTTTGGTTGTGGTTTGAAATGCAAAATGCGGAAAATCCTCATTTCATATGGTAGGAAGTCAAAACGGAAGGATCTACCCTAAATATAGGCTGGAATTAGTCAATAAACATTTATTTTACAGATCTAAGGGGAGACAGAGCAAGGCTTTATTTAACTGGGCTTGAAAATAAACAAATAAGAACATTAATGTTTTATGTGGTACAGAACAAAGATCAGTTGAACCTCTGGATCAACGATATGAATATAAAATACTAAATGTATTTACTCTGCACTGCGCCCACAGAATTATGTGTAAGGCTTGCTTCTCTGGACATAAGCTGTCCATTGGCTTCATGGAGGGGGGAAAAACCTGGTGTTTGCTCTAGAGAGAACAGCTTTCAGAACGAATAAAGCTGAGAAGTGGCAGACTCTCCACAATATGGTGCGACCAAGACAGACCTGTGGTAACCCGAGGTAACCTGATGAACAAAATCGTTTGGTACTACCCGGAAAACTAAGGGAAGGAGATTCAAAAGTGCCAAGTCATATTTTGAAACAATTCGTAAAGATATTGTAAAAATTAAACAAAAATGTGCAAAAACAAACAATTACTTGTTTGCAGTGATAATCAACATTGATAACTTCCGAGTACTTCTAAACATGCATGTGTCCAAAAACAGTATTCAATAGAAGGCGAATGCGTGCCAGAAGTGTGCATGTATGAGACGGTGATGGGATACCGAGGAGGCCTGCACTCCCAAAGGATGACGGTGTCTTACCTGGCAGAGTTATTCTCTTCAGAAAGAAATCCAGACCAATCGTTTGTTTGTATTGTTTCCCAAAGGCCTCCTGTGAAAACCTGGTGGTGAGTGATGTCTGAAACAGAGAAGACGGGATCGAGCTAAAACCTTTGTCCTGCAATTGAAAGAACTCATACTTTGGTGTTGTTTCCGCAAAACAACTAAACCGGGTCCAGGACTTCTCCGTGTTCGGAAAAAAAGATTACACCGCTTGGGAAGACATTTATCCCGGCTATAGTAATTAGTGTGAGGTAAGCTAAAGCAATTAGCCTACCTCGGCTGTCTTACAAAACTGTCACGTCCTGGCTGAAAATCGTAGTAAATTAAGAAAACAGGTGTCGGGGTAGAGACGAAGTGCCTCTGAACGACAGGCTTAGTAATTGCTGCAAAATTACAAAACTCCATCACTCCATGTCACTTTTGGGCTCTGGAGGGTGGAGAAATTGCATGTTATATATGCTTGTCTGAAACCCATGGGAATTCACAGCACAGACTTGACATGCCAAGTTAAATTCATTTTGATGGATGAGGAGAAGAAAAAAAGTGCAGGCTGTCTATTAGATATCTTTAGAGCAGTGTGCTTACATAAACATTGGAGGGATACTGAAACAGTGGGGCAGCCTAATTCTTCCTGTGGTAAATTCATTTAATGTTACGCTAAAACATGAATAAAGGTTATAGAATTGAAAAAATATATACATATATTTACGTCAACATAGCATTAACTTAATGGCATTTAGAATCAGAGGTATTTTTTGTTATGCTAGCGATCCATTAAAAACAAAGACCATTCTTAAATGGAACCTAGTCACAACAGGCAGGAATAGGATATTTAAACTCTCTACACTAGTCACACTGAATATTCACACTCCGCTGTCTTATATTAAAGGTCTATCGCAACTAGAATCACTAAAGGGGAGTCATCTTGACTGTCATTCCTCATGACGCTGAACAATACAGATCTTTATTGGAATGAAATAGCACTAAAATACCTTGAGGCTGCAGTATATTTATATTATTCTTTTCACTTGCATATGCCTGAAAATCTTTCGTTGACCAAAAGGTCTGAAAAAGTCGACATGTTAAATGTGTCACAAAGCTCAACGGTGACTGAAAAATTACTTAAGGTGACTGACGCAACAATGAGTAAATAGACCATTTAAGTAGCCTAAACAATCACTGACAACACAGGAATAACTAGCCCGGACAGCAAAAATCTATTCCACATGCTTGCATTGGCTTAGGGAGTCATTTGTCTTGGCATTTCAAAAGCTTGGCTATCCTCTCTCTTTGTAGGACCCCTTTTCTTCTCCACCATATAATTGGAACTAACCACGGCATGTAAAAGCTGGCGTAATCCAGACTTTTCTCCAATAAGTAGACGGCACAGGGTCACCAGTGATACAACTGCCGGGAAATAGGGGAAGTTCCATTAAGAGCCTAAAGGGAGTGAGATGGGATGACAGAAAAAGGACAGGGAGTGAGATGGGATGGGAGAGAAAGGACAGGGAGTGAGATGGGATGGGAGAGAAAGGACAGGGAGTGAGATGGGATGGGAGAAAAAGGACAGGGAGTGAGATGGGATGGGAGAGAAAAGACAGGGTGTGAGATGGGATGGGAGAGAATGGACAGAAAGAGCAAGGACAGAATGAAGAGTCCACGGTGTGATGTCACTCAAATAATGCAGGTTTAGGCAGAGATACTTAAAAATTAGGAGATCAGTATCTCAGTGTAGAATTAATAAAATGACCTGGTTTATAATGCTACACCTGGAATTACATTTTCATCAAGCAGTCTCTCGTTGTTGTGCTGTGTTACTTGGTTGCTAAGTTAATTATCATAAAATCTCTTATCACAAATCCCTTGAAGTAGAGTCATGGTATAAGTCAGGAGTCTGCTTATATTCATTCATGTTTCGTAATGTCAGGGTTCCAAAAATATATTGGATATTACAAAGAACACGTCAGATGGCTTAGATCTCTAAAAATTTATACAATATGGGGCATCTTGTTCATGAAAATACAAAGGTTTTATTTGTTGAGCTGGTGGCTAATGGAACTCACATACCCATGGTACCGGTAACCATCAGGTTTTAATATGATTAAGTATCACCAAAGGTATTCCTGGGTAATGTCTGGCGGACAAAAGTCCTTCCAGTTCTACCACAACCTGACAAGTAAACCAACAGAGCTTTGATTTAAGTTGATCAATTATTAATTTGCTATGGAGGCCATGCTATTTAATCATATTTCGAACAAATGTGAGTTAAAAACAGGATTTGGTTTCTTTAATTCCGCGTGTGGCCTGATGAGACGGGGAGCATCCATACTTGACAGCCACACCAGTGTAATCCTAAAGGACAACCACAGGTGAAACTACCCTGCAAGATGGAGTCCAAGAAAAACGGATCCCATTGCAATTTGCAGAGCAAATTGACATTAATAAGGGGGGAAACAGCATCCAGGATGTCAGTCACTGGTGCCTATTCAAAACAGGGGGTAGGGGTCATGTTTTTTGCCCAAAACAGACAAGCAGGTAAGTCATGAAGACAGTGATAAACTGACACCTGGCAGACGTGTGAGAAGGGTTATTAATGTAGCGTATCTACTGCAAACTGAGATGTGTGTGTTCTTTGCATGCCTGAAGAAAACTGGGACTTTTCAGAACGAGAACATTCATTTTTCTCGTTGAGCCTACAGTCTAACTGCTTCATTTTTTATTTTTTTGGGGCAGTTTGGGGGGGGGTGCTTTTAACAGAAGCTAGTAAAGCCAAAAAGCACTTTAAAAACACTGCAATACATTTACACTCAATCATTTGAGGAGTTAGAGGTGCAATGAAGAAACATGTCAACATTGTCATGACAACCTCTTTGCTTTGCTACAAAACATGTCTGTAATTCGAACAAAAAGGAAGGTTTGCGCTTTGGGGTTAACTAAAACACTAAACCTTCTAACACAAAACATCTGTCAAATGATCATCTTAAAAGTAATCTGCATATAGGCTACACTAGGTCTCGGAATTTACAGCTAACAAAACAAAGTGATTGACTCAAAATATTCATTGTTTATAAACACAGCCTAGGCTAGATCTAAATCCTACATAAAATCCCTGTTTCAAGGGAGGCTTAAATAGTTAATAGTCAAATGATAAAAAAACATACCTATAAGTACTGAAATAAAAATACTTAAAAATATTGGCCTTAATTGCAATGTCCTACACAACCAGGGTTTAGAAAGCCAACTATGGATAGTAAAGTAAAATGTGACACATTACTATGTTAGAGGGTCTTTCCTACAATGAAACGTCCCACATTTGATAGATTTTTCATAGTTCTATCAGTATTTAACACAGCATTCAGGCTACCTTCAAAAACACCATCACAAATGACCATTTCCAATGTTCCCATGAATCCACCGATCCCTTTAACTTATCCTGTTTGTTTATAAGCAGACGTTTTAGAAGGACATATCTGTGATGAAATTTGATATTATGAAACAAATCTCCCATGCATGAATATGCTATGTCGCAATTGTTTCTAGCTCATACAGTTGGGGTTTGACAAGGAATTCTGTTTAGTCGTACGAGAATTTACCAGAAGATGCCCCCCTGTAATTCAATGCTCGAATGCCTTATATCAGCAGATTCTTTAAAGTGGGAACACCACTGTGCAGAAAAAAGAAGTAAGCAACACAGAGGGAGTTATATCTAATAAACAAAATATAAACACAACATATAAATTGTTGGTGTCATGTTTCACTGCAGAACTAAACTGCTTCCACATTTGGTTTAACTTAGCTTGCAACAAAAGCCTATAACTACACATAAAAGGCAGATGCTCATGGAATAAGCATATACTTTATAACAAAAGCATTTAAGATAAATGCTGAAGTGAGGTCAATCCCATTGGCACCAGGTCTGGTAGTGCAGGCATGGGTTTTGAATTCAACATTGATTACTGATAATATCCTACGGCAAGCAGACGGGTTCACTTGAAACTGTAGGATTCACTGTTTAACCAGGTGAACAATCGAAATATTCTTAAGATTCTAGGTCGGGGACTGGCAACCCTCATCCAGCCACTTCATGCTTTTGGTGATTTTGGCAGGGCTCCCGGCTTCTGCATCAAACCCCAGCAGCCAATCGAGTGGCACAGCCTGACTAGTGTTCACTTCTCCCATGTCAACCAATTTCTTCGCACATTCCAGCAACAGATTATGGTGCTTGTAGTGGATGCAAAACCCAACATAAATACTATTTAAAATAACATAAAGACTACATCTAAAATACCATGACAACCCAACCCAAAGTCATTTTCCAGGTTTGGCTATTTTGTCCCCCTGATATGTTGACTCTTCTTGTCAGATAACATCTGAGGGGCTCATGACAGAAAGGTTTGGACCATTGTTTTAAAGGTTTTTGTACGTAATTAACATTGTTAAACCCAAGTCAAAATATGCATTTTTTTACTACTCATTCTATATTATGGAGTCCACACCAACATAGCAAGTTACATTAGCTATATAACCAGTCCATGTTCCAAAGCTCTGCAGAAAATCTCTCCAACAGCACACGCAACCTGGATTAAGGATGAGGCACCATTAACAGGTTTACGACAGGATTTGTGCCAGATTGAAATCCACTATGTTATCTTTGAAACTGTTTATAGATCTGTTACGCAGTAGGCTGACATTAGGTTGATTAATCTCAATTGGAAGACAGAAGAAAAGGGAAGGGTTTAATAAGTATTATAACACATTATGGCTCAAATGCTAAATCAACATCTATTTTTGCTATATTTTCTTTACTGCATATCATTGGTTCCTAAAACTTGGGGGTCGCCTAAATTGACAAATAAATTAGTAAATAATCATATATGTAATAATAGGTAGAAGAAATAATATAAAGTACTAAAACAAAGCCTTGGGACATCTGAGAAAACAAAAAAGCAGCCAGAGCTACACGACAGTCTACTGAAAAGAAATGCTTAATTTCTACTTGATAAA
Source organism: Novumbra hubbsi (assembly GCA_016801125.1). Lineage (NCBI taxonomy): Eukaryota > Metazoa > Chordata > Actinopteri > Esociformes > Umbridae > Novumbra > Novumbra hubbsi. Next base: position 29,409 of record JACXGK010003518.1, on the reverse strand, counting down.
TGGAGGCCAGACAAAATACTGTCACCAAATACTGCCACGTTTGTACACAATCGTTCTGTGCATTTACTTCAGTGTATTGTTTTTTATATAACACTGTTCAGATAGTTTGTTTTAAATGAAAAATCTCAGGTGGAATAAAAGCTTTGCACATAGTATTGAACATGCATGAAAGTAGTTCACAGTAGTTCCACCACATGCATGAAAAGTATAAAAGCGTTACTTGATGGCTACCTGCACACACATCTGACCCCACACACACAACCTGATCATACACACATAACATAAACACATACTGATCTCATTGCTGCTTTTTATTTTCTATCCTGTAGCCTAGTCACCATATCCTCTTCAATATGTAAATACATTTCAACTACCTTTTACACCTCCACATAACCTCATTGGATCTAGCCAAGCTATTGTTATTTATCATTGTCAGTTGCTACTGTCTTTCTATTTTACAGTACCACTAGAAAGTATTGTCTCTTTCTCATACTTTGTAACTCTGCATTAATGCAATTGTGCACACTGTTATGCATATGGCACATAACTTAATTCAATCAGCTAGGGGGAAATGCATACTTCAACACGTTGAAGCAACAATTCTAATTATATAAAATATAATTGTACCACCAATGCATAATTGCCTTCGTATGACTGACTTAGTCCATCACAGTTCTGCTTTGCATTTTTAAAACTACAATGAAATAAGTACATGTACATTTCAACAAAAAGAAAACACATTCCTCTCTAACCTGTACTCAGTATCGAAGGTTAGGTTTGACAATCTCTGAATGTTGTTAGGACGTTGGTATTTTGTGGCCTAGGGTTGGCTAGCGGTCAAGTCTATAGCACACATAGGTACTTGGTCTGCCCTTAAATAGAAACTAGCACCTCGTCATGACTAGAGATTGTCACATTCAGGCTGACTAGTTCTCAGCAGAGATCACTGTGCAGAGTATCAGTTTTGACTTTTACTAGCAAGTTCTTCTCATGTTTTCGGTTTGGCTCAGAGCTGGTGTCTAGCAACTAGCGATTCAACGAGACGAAGCGCTAAGCATTATACACTGTCCATGGGTGGTCATCACAACAGCATGGGGCGAGTTAGCAATCAGATGTGAGATGAGCAACACGTGGTTGCAAGATCTACAGTTGTCATAGTGTGCCATGGCCTTAAAGGAGCTATCTCAAGTGCACATTAACTGTTGCACAGTGGGTTCAAATCCTCCCTACTATTCTCCAAATAATAGCAAAACTTCTCCATCTTTCTACTTTCTTTACTGCTGTCCAATGGAGCATAAAAATGCTTTAAAAAGCCTTAGCCCTGTTTTAGCTGGTGCACAGTTTGGGTAATTTAGCACATAAGAAACCTTCAGTGTATCCCAAATATTTGTGGCATGAACACAACTGGGTAGTCTGATGTGCTAACTGGAATCAGTTAGTTGTAGAAAACGGATTCCAGTTAGCATATAAGACTAACTGGTTGTGGCACGTAAAACTGTAACTGGTTGAGTTCATGCCATAAATATTTAGGATACACTGAAGGTTTAGGTTTTAGATTAAGGATAACAGAGTGGGTCTGCAGGGAGCACAGGCTTATGTGGCCACAATATATACATTTGAACCACTTGGGGGAATAATGATACAGTTTAATTTCAAATGGAATTGCCACAGCAATTTACACTTACAGTCTAAAGTAGGAATGTTATTGACGTATTGTTGTAGGCTAGTGTAGAAACTAATTGTATTGTTGGCAGAATGTACAGATTTAAATGATTTTTATTTTTATTTAATAGACCCAGTGCAGACTGTTTCACTGTTTACGGTTTTCACTTTGTGGATATAAGGCTGATAATCATCCTACCTATTTATTGAGTCAGACAAACTTGTATCTTCTAAGATGTCTGTGTCCAGTTAAAGCAAATAGTTCTGTTGATAAACGTTTTTACGGTAAACAACGAAGAATTGGTTCTATAATGCGGTCATATAAAATCATTTTGACGAAACACTTCCTTGACATTTTGTTCAATTTACTTCAGCTGAGGAAGTGTGGGGCAAATCAAACGTTTTGTTAGGGCAAAAATACAGTAGTGGTCATCCCTAGTCTAATCAGCCAGTGACAACAGCCAGCTATATCCACAGGTACTCACTCTACGATAGATAGACGGCCGGCTACAGTAGCTATACATATTACTTTGCCCCAGTTATTCAAAATAAATAAGTACTAGTTAGCTAATGTATTGTAGATAGTTACCTAATTACCTAACTTCGTAACCAACGAATTAACTAGCAGCATTACATGGCTAAAGCAAGCTGGGTCGGCTACTACACTATTGTACAGTAACTATAGTAAAAAACAAAACGTCCAAATTCTGGCAAACCTTGCAGGTAAATTCTGAATAGCTAACTAGCCACAACACCAAGCTACCATTACTCATATCAAAATGCAAGCTTGTGCTATCCATTATACATTTACATTATAACGTTAGCCAGTTAATTTAGCACCAAGCTATGTTGTTAGCTAGCAAGCTAGTGTTAACGTTGATGACAAAGTCTAACGGTAGCTGCTAACGTTAGCTTGAAATCTGAAAATCCCTCACCTTCCCCGATGCGCCGTCTCCGATAACTACAATTTTAAGTTGTTTATCTTGACTGTCCTCTTCTGAGTCCGACATGTTGAAATATATTGCAATGAAGATATATGTTGTATAAAAATGTACTCTTATTTACATTAATATAGTCAACGCGTTAATAAATACAGATAGTTAACCAGGAGAAATAGCTAGCTAAGGATTAAATAGACCCAGCACTAGGCAACCAGACGCCATGATGTTTTGGGAGCCAACACATTCCAGGCATGTTCCATTAATATTTTGTAAACCGGTTATTTCAAAATATTTTATCGACTGACTGTAAAAGGATTAATTTAGGCCACATTTAGCGTTCGAACTTTTATATTTTATTCAACATACAAGGTTTGCAAAGCTAAAGAAAGAACTGGTTAAAATTATGCTACACAATGGAATAGTCCAAGTGACCATTACATGACGTATCCATGTTGCCATGGTAATCAATGTAAACGATTTAAAGGCATTCTTGCCTACAAAAAGTAAGTTACGAACATCTACGTTTTTCACAATTTAATATTCTTTCTTTTTGTGTATTTATGCACGTTTAAAAAGGCTCCATATCTCATATTCATTATGCCATGCATGGTCCATAACTCATTTGTTTCCCCTCAAATTCGATGGGTTTTTAAGTAAACTAAAGGCTAATGCAAATTAATTTAGCTTGACCTGGTTACTCTTTATGGAAAAAATATTGCTGCTTCATAAACCCAGTAATTCACTACGAAGTTTTATTTAAAAAATAAGTATTACCGATCCGTTAAAAAAACTGTAATCTAGGACGGCAATGCTGCTGTGACAATCTACTAGTCTGTAACGCACTATTAAATGAAATTTACCATTACAGGCTTAAGGAGATTTTCGTTTTAGTGTGTGTAAACGTGAGAAAATGCACATAGCTGTTGCTTTTCAAAAGCACGTTTGCATTGGGCCTATTGTATATTTGCAAATAATTAGTGGATGTCTATTCATTAATAATAATTGTTTACAATCATTCGTTGAACATTGAACAGTTAATTGACCATTTACGTCTTCCAGTTTGGAAAGGAACATATCTATTCAACCGGCATGCCAACAGCACCTGGAGCCATTTGAGCCAGGTAGCAATAATTGATCAAGGTAGGTAGTGAGGTTCTATGAATGAATGACCCAATACTTGACACGAAAAGTCTCAGGTACGCACAAGGACGAGTACGTTCATAAACACCCACAAACAACCCTCAGTATATGTACTTACGCATAAAGCATGCACTGCCACAAACAAGCTGTTGAGCATTAATCTGTTATTTGAAAATGACTTCGATATTCTTGTTATTGTTTAACCCTTTAAATTGGTTGCTAGTAATCAAAGGAGATGGTTGAGCTACATGATGGCAGTTCTGAAATTACAAAGAAACATTCTTACAAATATATGTGACATATTCATCAATTAAGGTAAACCTACCATTTGAATTGTCATAGAAATGTATACTAACTTAAAGATAATAATGTAATCATGCATAATAATGCATATTCCTAAGCATCCATCAAAATGCCTTGCGATGCTTTGAAGTTTAACATTATATATAAATCCTAAGAGTGGCAGAGATATTCCGACAAGACACAGATTTAAAAAAACAATAGCCAAATAGCAGGTTATGTGGGATTACTATGATGTGCTTTAAAGTGTAAAACAAATCATAGTAATAGTAAACTCAATTTGAAGTTAATGTTCTTTTAATATTATGTTTATTGTTTATTCCTTGCATGTATTTCTAAAAATCACCCAAATACAGTATTATAGTATTATTCATGATATATTCTAATTATTAGGGTCTGCTTTTAGGGGATAATATTAAAGATACTGATTGTCTATGTAAAACACCAACTCAATACTGTTAAATAAATAAATACGAATGTGATGTAGACATAGCTTTTGATCGTTCAATGCGCTGGATTATTAAAATAGTTCTTATGTGGGTTTATTAATGTGTGGAAACTGCTAAATTCAGATCAGACAATATTGGTGGCAGTAGAGTCCTTAATGTGTTATGTTTTGGTAAAATATTAACTAAATCTTTAAAATCTTAAGTTAAATATGAGCATGAAGTAAAACAATATTTGTGTCAAATTCAATATAACTTTGTTTAATTCAGTATATATTCGAATTAGACTAAGCAGTGACATTTGTTTATTTATGATAATACATATCAATGTCAATGTTTAAGCAATGCTTGTGAAGATATGAAATATAATGTTTTTAATGCAATATTTGTTTTGTAAGGGTTAAGCTTTTGTTTCGTGGCATCTAGGGATAGGGGTTAGTAACAATAATAAATCGGTGGTTAGGATCCATTCTGGCTAGCCTGAGTTTTATATTTGAAACGATGAGATATACTTAATATTTTATGAAAAACTATGATATCGTTAGACCATAAAATCGAATCACTGAAAATATCTGTCCCACGCATTACGGGCTATGACGAACATTTAAAGACCGTAATGTATAGCCATTTTCTTCAGAGAACATATTGGATGCGCAGCCAAATATATTAATATATTACTAAGGCCGCAAATCTTAAATGGAACGAGACCAGCCTGCTAGACTCGGCTTCATCTCCCGACTAACATTCCATTCCAAGATTCCAAGTCGTTATCCGGGAATGGAAATATCTTCTGCAGAAAGGTTTGTGCCTCTCAGTCTATCGTTCATAATATACTGTAACCGATAGTTTCAAATTCGAGACTGAGATGGACAGTTTGGAAATTATGTGGGCAATAGGCATATTGGACTGTATATATATATGTATGTCTATATATAGAGAACTAAGTTGATGCTTACTGACAAATTGATTTGATCTGATCAATGATACACCAACCTTAAATTGGTTTTATTATTTATAGTTAAGATCTTTTTGATCCAAGACTATGTACGACTTTCCAAACATTGCCTATAACACAGGATATCTGAAAACCCTATTTCATTTGTATCAGTTTAGCTTTGATAGACCACTGAGAACATTTGTGCTTTGCGAATAGGTAACATTTTACAATATATGTAAATTATGGACACCTGTTGGCATTTAGAACTGTGGTTTAAGTGAGCCCTCGCGTCTGTGCTTCTATTAGTATTGAAGCAAATAAACATACATATCATACATATTATCAAAATTCATTCTTGCTTTCTCCAAAGTGCATTCAACAATGAGCTCAGTAGAAGATGTTCCCTCAATTATTTGCCTTTCAGCAAAGGTTAGACAAAAATAGCCTGTATGGTAGACTACTCAGGCTTCGTGTGAACACTGACCACTCCATGAAGTGAGAAAGAAGAATTCCCTCGGTGACATTATGCAATGCACTAAAATGTCGCGGTTGTGTAATTGTGCTATTGTAACCCGACATGTCCAGATATAACTTAATTAAGTCTCTGCACCGATAAATGTATCCATGCATACGGAAACATATGGCCAATGGATTTAAGTGTCAACGAATGTCATATTAAATGCCAATTTTCTATCATTAGATCTGCAACTTGATCTGGAACAACAACTGGAACATGTCTCTTTCCAAGAGAACATAATTTCGCTGATTAAGCCTCATTATACGTGTCATGCGAATATGTATCGAATTGTCCTTGACATAATGCAATATCTTATATATCTACAGAAAATATAAATACAGACATTCAGGTGATAAAAACACACTTATTTTAATATAATAGTTGTCTAAATTAGACGAACACGTTGTGTAGCCTAAATAGCATATAAATAAAACGTATCATAATTGTGGATAAGTGTGTGGGAGTGTTTGTGCGCGCGCTTGTAAGCGCCTGTGTGTGTCATTGAAAGAGGGAGAGACGCAGATGCGAGTAAAGGTGTGCTACTACAGATATACAGTGTTAATATGGTAAATATAGAAATCAATGATCTTAAATGAAACCTGTCTACATGCCTCCCAGAATATGCGTTTGCACTGACTTACTTGCAACTGACTTGCAACTGACTTGCAACACTCAAAAATCACAACAAAAAAGCAGTTGAATGCCAACATTGCAAATTATGAGGGGCTTGGTAGGTTGAATACAAAATGTAACTAATTAAGCAAAATGGACATCATATTAATGTTTTCGGTTCACAAAAGAAGTGATTTATTTTAATGCAAAATAATTTTGACCCATACTGACAACGTTACAATTTTCGGTGTCCGCTCAACGAAAATGCAGTAGCCTAATACTCCACGTAATTTAACCCAGACATATAACTTTATTTTTCAAGCGATATTACGCGTATTCCTTGTAACAAATATGATGAATGAAATATGAAAAATGACAAACCATGTGTAAAAATGGGATACCCTACTGAATGGTATTGAGTCCCCTGTAAATCGCGTTCCAAGCTTCCGTATTTCTTTTGAGCAAAATGTCTCTGCCTTTTGATCTTTCTTAAGTTACTACTTTGAGAGTAATTAAATTGCCATGTGTTCATGTCTTCCAGTAACAATTGGAGGATTTTGGCTTCTCGTTATCTTACCATTTCAAAATGTGTTACGTATAGTGCAATAGCACACTCAGTTCAGTTTTGTTTTCAACTTTTTTATATTCAAGCGAAGAATCGTTTTCTGTTTTATAGACCATCTGTGAGCCAGCACGTACCTGCGTAGTTTACAAAGTGAGCAACGCTGTCAAAAAAGCTTTATACATTTGTGAAAACACACGTTTGGGGTTAGAATTATGTCCTATAGTACAGACAATACCTTAAAGCGTGTGTTATCCAAGTCATTTCTAGTCGTCCGTTGCAGCATGCGTTCGATTTTGCCCCCCAGCTCTTTCAGCAATTCATCTTTGCCCACTGTCTCAGGCAATAAATCAGAAACAAGCCTAAAAATATACATAAAATGATTGTGCTTTGCAGAATAACAGCCCTCCCTGTAACACCTATCTTACTTTATTTCAATTGACCTATTCGTTTTGTAAGCTAAACTGTTTGATTTGATGAAAAAGAGCAATACCCGAATTATATATATATCTTTATACGATTCTCTGGCAGTATAGCCTAACGGGTTTTTACATTTAGTAGGCAATTAAGAGACTTTTGTGCAAAGACAGGAACGCGGAAATGCATTTTGTGGTTTGGTACCATTTATTTTTGTTTGGAGTGTGAGATGATTTGTGGAAAAAATTTACTTCTGTCAAATAAATATAACAAATAAATGTTTGTTGATTATTTCTTGACCTACGAAAATATGTGACAGAAATAGTATCGAAGTTAAAAGGGTTGATGATAAATATTAGTAGACTCATTCCGTGTGCTTTAACATGACACCTTCTGGTATATTAATCGTACAATGCATACACCCTTTAGTCAAAATTCCATCGTAAAATCGAATGTTTGGCCTGTGCCCAAATATATTGACCTTGTTCGCTATTTCTGGTAAGTAACATGTGAAATGCTTACGTTTTCCCATTTTTTTCGGCTTAACCTCCAAAGACAAGATATATTAATGTTGACATGCACAGCGAATGCCCCTGTCTATTTATACCGTTTAAGAACCAAGGGCACATAAATCATTATCTGTACGTTAGGGAGGCAATTGAGGATGTGCATTGCTAACCTGTCAGGAGGTTGTGTGGTAAGGGTGGTGGCATTGAGATGTCTGTGGTGCATATAGGGCCACTACCAATCTCCCTCAACTCTGGAAACGAGGATAAGCAAGTTGAGACTGGTATTGTAATGTCACAACAAATATCGGTAAATGTACAACAATAAGCAAATTTAACTCTAAATATAATCTATAATCATAACAATAATCCTATAATTGGTATTTTTATTTGCATACCTATAACACGTGTCAGCCAAGTAAAGTAACATGAGTCAATATAATTATATTTTTTGTCACTGAGTTAATCTAGTACATTTCATCATTACGTGTAGGTTTCATAGGAATAAGATAACATTGTCCTGCAAATAGATTAAAACCGTCGGGCAGGTTTTCCTTAAACCGTACAGAATCTTTCTCTCCTAATGTAATGACATCATTGTGAGGCGGTTTAGTTTTCCTTATAGAGCCCTCAAGTTCCATTTTTGGTGTCATTTTTGATGGGTTACATCGCACTACGCAATATTATGGTAATGGCGTCTTAACTAAAATAATAAATAATTGCTGAACACGTAAATTATTAAAATACTGTACGACATAAATATTAAAACGGTTTGTGGGTAATTAATAGGCCGTGGGTCTATGGAATAGGAATATGTTGTATACACCTACGTTGCTGCTGAATACGGATGACCTGTGAGAAGGATGAAAGTAAACGGATCATATTATGTTATTGTAACGACGTTACTACTTTAGTTATCACTAATACACACACAACGATAACGTATGATATAGTTAAGCTTATACTATAGGTGTTTGTGCACCTAAACGTAGGCCTATGTGATGTAATCCACAGGAAGACTACCAACTTTGGAATGTAGGTCAAGAAAATTAAACGCCTTGCTATTGTGATTTTCCTGCATTTAACTATTTACATTATTATTATTGACCAAATGTTATCATTATTGCAACAATAATGATATTCACACAATGAACCATTCATTTAGGCTCACTGATCATGGTAAACAAAACCCCTTTAATATTAACTTAAATTAAATGTCCAAAAAGAAAATAATGACAGTCGCATACAGATTATTAAGGCTCGAATCAAACACGACTAGATTTAAAAGATAATATGCCTGATATTATTTTAATGTTTGGTTTCTCTATGAATAAACAGTTTTGGAAAAAATAGAAAATACATTTTTAACAATAATTCAATTGTTACTGTCTCTCCACAGTTCAAGTTAAGGTCATAAGTAAAACAAATCCTCAAATCGATATTTCAGTCGGATATATATTGTCCACACTATCTCTATGTTTCGAAAAGTGCTGAAAATCTTACCGTTAGGTCTACCCTACAACCGCAGCAAGGAAAGAAAAGCAGTAACAGTTATTCGAAATGTCACTGGGGGGGCTCTGATATCTCCAAAGCGTGAAGGCATCATAGGAACCCAAAGGCCTGTGTTGTAGGCCCATCTGAAAGGATCCATACATCCATACAATCCATACATTCTCTAATGGCCTAGTGTCATCACCACAGCCTACCAAGAAAACGGACATGTTCAGTCTAGACACCATGAGGCAGTTTAAATGTAAAACATTTAGAATTCATTTTGAGTTCATATAATCTCTTCTGGTTTCTTTTAAAAAAGTCGATAAAGCCAATGCCTCGATTTCCTGGGGGGAAATAAATACAACGCAGGCTGTTCAGTTTTCATTGATTCCCAGCACAAGTAGAGAGTGTCCATGCAGGGAGGCAATATGCGTATGGATAGTAATACGATGGCTGCAGAGAGAGAAGCGGAGGCCGCAGTAGTTCACCAGGGTTGTACTGTCTCTGGTCGTCCCGAACTAACACTTTCACAGCCACTTTCTTAGCTGCGGGGGCCGAGGCCAACAAATCCGCAGCCATTTGACGACGTTTTGTTTTATATCTACGATTCTGGAACCATATTTTGACCTGCGTCTCTGTCAGCTTCAGTGAGGCAGCGAGGTCTGCTCTCTCGGGTCCGGAGAGGTATCTCTGATGGTTAAACCTCCGCTCGAGCTCGAACACTTGCGCGTGGGAGAACGCAGCCCGTGAGCGTTTTTTCCTCTGTTTGGGCTGATCGGAACTTGTATCACAACTGACCTCGTCTACGTTGTTGGAATCTGAAAGAGATTGCGCATGTTATTAATTTAACTAGGTATAGTTTAACTTAGCCCCATGGGGGAATAGTAGCCTATTAGGCCGTAGCTTTGTAAATATATCCAGGGCTATCTGGAAAATACCCCTAAACCATGATAAACCCCTCTATAATAATAAATATAGATACATTAATGGCATAATGTAAGGTTCAATAGTTAGCGTACGCTTGGCATAACATACTGCTGTCTCGTGCATAAAGGCGGTGCATCCTTTGAGTAAAATAGACACATTTTAGTCATTATATAGGCTACGCGATTTGGATTAGACAATAAGTATTTTAGGTTAATACAAATGATGGTTTCTTTTGATGGGTTTATCGCGTATTTTCCTATAGTAGCCATGCAAATTCATAAACTTACCTGAAACATTAGGTTCACAATCACTAAGACCTTTGGCGTTATCGACAGCCGTGGAATCGTGGTCTGTTTCGTCTTGCAAACTTTCTTCCAAAGCCTCTGAAGTAGGATCCCTGTTTTTCTCTGGCTTACAAACCGCAAGCGTCTTGCTGTCATTGTCATCACTGAGACCTGAATCCGAGTCGTAACTTTTCTGGTCGTTGGCCATACAAGCCACTTTGTCACTTCTACACGCAGCGGGGAAGTCCTCCGAACCCGTATCCATTTCCCCAAATATTTTCCAACAAGCAGTCTTCGAGAAGCATATGTCCAAATCTGGCAAATGTCGACTGTCCTCTTTTTTGTTCAAAATGGCTTGGATAGAGAAAGGCATTAAGGAGTTACTGCGAACGGCCATTTTCAAAAGCAAATTATGTCTTCTAAAAAGTGTAGATATGAATAATGTCAGTTCGTCCGCATTATATCCCCCCTGAAGTTCTGTTACTACTTTTTTGTTCCTGCCAGGTTTGGAATCTCATAGCATTCCCATTAAAAATGCGATGGAAAGAAGGTGCATAGCCTATATCCCGAGGCACGAAGCAATCCCTCTGCATAGCTCTCGCATCAGCCTAAGCTTTCACTAGTTTCCTGCCTTTTTCAGGCAGTTCCACTATCCAACCTCACCTGTCACTAACAGCGATCCCTCTGGATTCCCTATTGGACAAGAAAAGAGGAAAGCCGCATGTTGATTGGCCGCCACAAATTAAGACACGCTTTCGGCCGGGTGTCCCTCAAAACACGCCATTTCAGCCATATTACATCATAGTGGGCGTGGAATACACACACAAGCGAGCTCGTAGGTCTATGCACGTTCAGAAAAGGCCATTTCACACGACTCGCGTATGCGCGCGTATACGCTCTGTAAATATATAGTTTATATTACAAATTGAATAACACCCACCGATGATAAATACTTTTCACCACGAATTCCAACAAGTTCCTAGCAAGTTTTTAATATAGCTAAAGCAACAAAGAACAAAGTTTGCAGTAGTGATGGTTGCGGTGAGATTTTTCAGCCTTATCTGAAAGTTAACTCCGTAGACAATGAGCGAGGGAGTCACACTGTCTAGAAATATAGACTGAATATACTTGCTAAATTGTATATGAACATTTTCGAAGAACCACACTTCTGGTTATCAGACTTTCATAGAAACAGAAAAGTATTAGTATTTAATAGCTGTAACATTAATTAATTATATATTATATATATATATATATATATATATATATACAATTATATGTTTGGAGTGTACATTTTACTGAACAGTAAAGTCAAATTTACTCTGTACACGTTTATTAGGCTGTTTGTTTATCGTAAAAAGAGATATAATACAGTTTTATCATAAAAAGGGATATTATATATTTTTGACTAACTTCATCTTAATTCATCGGGTTGAAGCTGATTGTTTTTGCCATTGTAAACTCGACCTTGTAATGTTGCAGGTTGCCTTTAAGCGAAACTGTTATTCAATACTATACAACTATGATAAAGGTCAAGTCTGGAACCCGGATTATGCCCGCTGGTCCTCTCGTGACGTAAAACTGATGGCTTCGACCTCGGGTGAAATGCCGTGGTTTTAGGGAAACCCCTCACTGCTTGTTAGGCATTTTTTTGTTAAAAGTTAACCCCTCACCAGCCAAAAAGGCGGCCGGCTATATCCTACCATGGAAATATAGCAACCGCTTTGAAATTAGTTGCCTATCTTATTTTGATCCAAGCCACAACTTTAGGCATGTACACAACTTTAGTCAATGTTACTCATGACAACTCCGAAGCTGTTAGTAAAACAACAACCAACCTGTGGCTGATGTGTGCTTCTCAGTAGGTAAGATGCATTCGGTTTGTGTACATTACTACTCATTGGCGGTAAAACAAAAAAGAGGAAGGCAGTCTATATTGTATAGTATATTGTAAGTACTCTTCAGGGTTCATTCTCCAAAGCATCATCCCATGAAAAAGGAAAATTATATAATTCATATAGGTAAATTACGTGATTATTAAATATAATTAACGGTACGTGAGTGCGTTATGATGCAAGTAGATATTGACAATTTCATTTAATCGTTTACGTCATGCAAGGTTTACAGCCCACAGACCTCCGTAGCGACATGGTCTGGAGACCTATAGGGGTAAGATGAATACGTATTTTCCGATTGGATCGTACAAACATCTAAATAAATCCGTCCAATAAGTACATATTGTTTATGTAGTTTAATTTTGCTATGTAATTCAGAATAGGGGTGCTTGCTAATTTAGGTGTTTCCTCAAATATGCCTACTGATATGGATGTTTTTACGATAGTCTAATCCCATAGCCTATTTACACAGACGTATTATTGTCCCCATGGTAAAATATGGCCCATTTAAACAACCAGTCAAACAATATCCGCCTTTCTATTTGATGTAGCACGTTCACGAGGCACAAAGACTGTTGTATGGGATGTCATTCATGCCTTAATTGCGTTTGGTCAGATAATTGTTCTTATCTGAGTAGTAATAATAAGAATGCCCGTTCCAAATGTAGTTTATATTCAACACAAAAGCTTACACCTTAATTAAGTGATAATTATATCAAGAGGCCGAATAATAATAATATATTTCATATTGTTGTTTATGTCTTTGTCATTTGATCGTGATGGTAATAGACTAATAAGACGCTAACAACCAAAGCATTAACTATATTATTCATTTAGCGCATGCTAGTTTCAGAAAATAGTTTTATTAGCAGAGCTAAACGCGTGCGTGCACAGCCTTTACTATAATTCAATTTCCCCGAATGCTTCAGGCATCGTCTTAGATTGGTAATAAACGTCTAGTCATGTCACAAAAGTCTAGTAATTTTCCACTGTAAGCTTCATGTTGCCTCATATTTATAGTAATTAAAAGTTAGAAATATAAGTACAATAAGACATCATGCACGATTCACATACATTTATTCAAATAAAAACGAAAAGTGAACAGGCTACAAATTAATACAAATTAAAATTGGTGTTTGTAAATGTGTTTTTTCATAACAAATCGAGTTATGTTCAACATTGACTTAGACCTGTGTATTTTATGTAGGGCATTAACACACTGTATATTATTGTTAATGTTTCATTTATTTATGTTAAATCGGAAGTGTTGTTTCTTATATGTAGGTCTACTGTACCTTACAGCAAAATCAAAACAGAGACCTTGACCTTAACTTTAATCCTATGTAAGATATTTGAAACTGTATTATTTCCTATGCAAATAGCTTCCTTTATGTTAATAATATTTAGATATTTGCATAATATTTAGATATTTCAGTCATCAACATATTATATCAAAAAATATTTTCTACATTGTTTTGTCGATAAACGAATGAAAGAATTGTGTAACACGAACATACCTTGGCCCATTTTCAAATATGTAACGTTTTCCTAGTCAGGTTGTCAGGTTGATCAATGATGTAATTGACAGACCTGATCCATGTATATGTTCTACCACCTAGTGGTCATTACTTGTACTACTTGGTTATTGGCGTGTTGTATTCTTAACTTTCCTGAGTCCAGTGTAACGATTTACAGATCAGACTTTTTACAAACTCGTCTCTCCATATTGTTTCTGGGGTAGTGCTATATGATGGGATCTAATAGATAAATAAATTATAGCCTACTGAAGAATAAAACGGCTGTTTTGAGTCAATAACTATTGTGCTATAACAAATGGGGATACTGATTGTCATTATTTGGTTTGTGCAGATGCAATCCCAAAACTAAAGTTTGTTGTAGATATAGAGATGCAAATTGGTCCAGGAGAATTAAATAGAATATTACAAATGATGCTGTTAGACAAAATGGTTAAGGAAGAAAAAAAAATCGCTGACAACAGCTGGCGATTTTAAAACAGTCAGCTACTATGGTCGGGCAGTTGAAGACATAAACCAATGAAAACATTGAAAACGCTGAACTAAAGTAGCCTCACATATAATAGATTTCTGCTGGGAAACTGCATGGGCCCTGCACCTGGGTTTAGAGGGGACCTTTAAAAACATTTAATGTTTCCACTTGTGCACAGACAATTGATTGTTCTTTGGGTTATTTCTGCCTGTTTATGACCATTAATGTAAAAAGCCTGTGGTCTTACATAAACTCCTTGCTTAGAGAACTAACCCGAGTGGACATTGACTGGTGAGAGTTTGAATGTATTGTAATTAATCGTGCCTGTGTTATCTACCAAAAGAGGTTAAAGAGAATCCAAGGGTGAATAAGGTTGAACATGAACAAACTCTCAATTTTACCAATGTGCCAAAGGTCCACAAAAGAGTGACCCTGACTATCAAAGTGATGTCCGAACTCACTGGGCTCCAGCATGTTTGGATAACCAAATTGCAGTGACTAATAGGAAGTAAGTAGCTGTAAGTGGCACGAAATCTAAACAGTGCAACTGCAGTTTGCAGTACAGTGAAACAATAAGTGGTAAGTGATATGTAATAGAATCGGTAGCATGTATACGGTATGTACAGAGCAACAAACTATTGATGTATAAAGGCTTGTATTTGATAAGAAATTATTAGCTGCGTTTGAGGAATGAATCTACATCAAATGAATACATTCCAAGTTGGTGTACAAAGTTATGGTCATTATTTTAAAGCATTTTTAGAATTGGCAGAAGTAGTCAAATAACATATTGGAAATAAATCAAATGTTCATTATCAATTCCACACATTATTCCAGACCGAAAACAGAAGCATACCTGTCCATTTTTAAGTTTATATATGTACTTTACACATCACCAGTCAAACGTTTGAACAAACCTACTCTTTCATAGGCTTTTCTGTATTTTTACTATTTTCCACATTGTAGAATAACAGTTAAGTCATCAGAACTATGATATCACACATATGGAATCATTAACCAAATAAGTAGTGTTAAACCAATCAACATACCATGTCATATTGTAGATTCGTCTTTGTACTCTCTTCGCAATTTCCCAACCAGCTTTATGAGGCACTGGAATGCATTTCAATTAACAGGTGTGCTTGATTAAAAATAAATGACAAGCTCACCAGGTCAATGTCTATACTGTAGTTGGGATCATGGCAAGAGGAGCTCCAACTGTCATGGCTGCTGTGTGGCGCTGCGTGCCCTCTTCCTCTGCAGCGCTCCAACTCGCTGGCTACTAACTGCCAGAAGGAGATGGTGGCAGTAGTGTAGCCCACACACACCTACACCCCACAAGCTAAGTGGGACTATATTGCAACAGGCAAATGACCCAAAACACACCTCCAGGCTGTGTAAGGGCACTTTGCGCGGGTGCTGCATCAGATGGCATCCACAATCACCCAACCTCAGGCAAATTGAGATAGTTTGGAATGAACTGGACTGCAGAGTGAAGGAAAAAAATTCCACAAGTGCTCTCCATATGGGGAACTCCTTCAAGACTGTTGGAAAAGCCTTCCATGTGACTACCTCAAGAAGTTTGTGAATGCCAAGACTTCCAGTCTTCAGTAGGCCATTGATGGTGCTTCATGAACCAAGAAGCCTTTCAATCCATGGGTTCTTAACCCATTACTTTTTCACATAAAAAAGCAATTTTTTACTCTGAAATGCACATTATTTTTCAGTTTACAGCTTACATTTGTACAATTTCAGGTTATTCAATGGCCCTAAACTACTGAACTCACTTTGTGCTATGGCACATGTACGCGCCAAAACTATGAATGTTCAAGAGTGCACTTAGTTGCACTCAAAACGCAAACTGTGTAAGATCAGGTTTTCTGTCCAATCAAAGTGGTGTTGCTGGTTGATATCTTATAAAACGATGACAAGCATCAAATGAATTAAACGAACGGTTGTTATTGGCTTATATTATGTTACTTGGAAATGTTAATCGGCATTTACTAGCTAATAGCTAAACTTACTCGAAAGCTTCCTGAAGGCAAATTTGTTTTTAACTGGGACAGTAGCAGTAATGAGGAGTTCTGAATGGATTCAATGAAGACTAACTCTGGGCATACAGTTTGGCCTGGTGATGCCGAGAAAACCTAAGATGTCTGATTATTGGAGTGGCGATGAGGATGTCTAGGGACCGTGTTCAAATACCCAAGTAAGCTCTTGTTTACATTTTAATGACAACGAGTTGAGAATCGATAGATGGCAACCAATTTATGACCCGCTTTTTAAAATACGTTTTTCAAAATGAGTACTCTCCTCATGGACAACTGGCAAATGTTCAAATTACATTTTGCATTTGGGCAAGAGAGATGCAAGGAAGCCCTGAGTACCCTCTTATATCTAGCATTTAACTGTGCTTTAGAAGAAAACAAGTAACTTAGGAAGATTTGAATATTTGTAGGACAATTGTGAACCTTTAGAAGGTTGACCTCCGGCACTCTAGGGGGACAAAGGTCCAGGGTTCCGTGGCAGTTAGTGAATTGAAAAAAGGGGTTGTTCTAAAACTTTTGACCGTTACTGTATGTATACAGAAAGTCCAACGTATTGGCTGTCTAAGCTGTGGTTTAGACAACTATGTAGAAACCTCAAAGGCCAGAGGTTTAAACTTAAACTCAGTGTCCCCAAGCCATTTCATTGCATTTAAACTATTCCAGGGGAAGCACACTTTATGAAACTTGTAAACCAATTATCAAGCACTTGATTAGTGAAGTCAAACAAACTAACCAAACATTTCACCAACTTTGTGGTGAAAGGTTGAAGGTTTTAAAGTTATAATCCATTTAAATTAGTTGGAGTTTAGATATCTTATATATCAAATCAAAATACATATTCGTTTTCCTCATCTTTACCAGGGTTTGGGGTGTCAATTATTTTGGGGCTGACTAAATGTAATCACCTTTTCAATTATACAACATTGTGTTCAAATAAAAATATAGCATATCTCTGTCTGTGATGGTGTTACAGAGCCTTTACTTATTGATGATACATACATGTCAAAAGATGGTCAAAGATGTAATTCCCTGAATACCTCAGTGTGATGTACCAGAAGAGAAAGCTTTACCCCCCCCAAAAAGCACTAGAACATGTACAGGGTTTAGAACAAAGAAGCACATGAGCAGACGCCGGGTTAACATGAGATGAGTAGTTGCGCACGTCTAGTTATTTCTACACAGCATATAACTTAAATCAAATGTTTCAAACAGAAATCCTGGTTGGTCGAGCCACATGACAGAACCATCTCTACTTCCCCTCCTCTCCGGGGGCGTGTCCATGATAGGTCCTGAACGTTCGCATGCTGGTATGAGCAAGGAGGCTTGAAGCACGCCATTCTCCTCTGTTACCAGAGCCGCTGCCAAATTGTGTTCAGATGGAGCATTCCATGAAGGGGCACTGCCAGGAGTGATTTGGAATAAACGCTCCCAAACGTTCCTGTGCATTTCTCACTGAATATCCGATCCACCATGATCGCCACCTTTAATCAACTTCAACATTGAGAAGTGGAAGAAGAGCACCTCCGAGTAGAAGTGTGCTTTCAGTCGCCTAAGTAACGATTCAAATCACCTCTTTTTTTTTCTCAAGACAAAATGATCCTAGCATGTGATGGACCACTACATGGAAAAAGCCCTTTTAGACGGCACACTTAATACTGTAATTGTAACCAAGAGACGGTGGAAGAGGCAGCATGGCTGTGTTTTCTTGAAAAAAAAAAAAACGTAGCATTGGCTACATTACTGGCAAACTAATCAGAGCACGTTTTAGTTGGGAGATCGCCCCCTGTTTTGGTCCTCTCTTAATGCACAGGCTTACCGGAGTCCAAGCATTCAGGGGGCCGCCAGGCTATTGAAAAATGTATAGCAAAACTATATTTCTACAAAATGTCAGGGGCCTCTGCAGAAGAGTGTTATGCTGACTCTGGGCTACACATCTATTTGTTTGTTTAATCAAATTGGACATTTTATATATTCTAAAATAGAATTTGGTGATTTGTTTTTGCAAGTTTTGTAAGTAGGCTGTTGTCACTCTGGTCCAACGTTTGGAGGATACCTTTAATGTTATTCATGTCATATCCACTCCAGCTGGCAGCCTAGCCTGTTCAAAATATAAACTAGTATAAGATTAGGATTCAAAAAAGAATAACACAGTAGCTGAAAGTTCTCTGATACCAAGATATGCTATAAATGCCTAAACAAAAAATGTATTTTGGTAAGCCAACCAGCTCCCAGGTCCAATCAGCCGCAGAACTGGAACGAAACAGCCCACAAGCGCTGGGAAGACGACCTAGCATCCGCGACGACGACCTAGCATCCGCGACTGACCATGCAAGCGCTGGGAAGACGACCTAGCATCCGCGACGACGACCTAGCATCCGCGACTGCGCTAGCCAGCCATTGATCTCACAGTGGTACCAGATTGGATCCCATTCCCACATGTTCTGTCAGACAAATGGGCAGTAGATAGGAGTTAACGTTATTTACGCTGGCTCGAAAGACAGGGTGCATGTTATCGGTGTCAAGATATTTGATAAAACAACATTTTAAATGCTTCTTTATTACTCATATTTAAGCAGCCTTCATTTGGCTACCATTTACCAGCTATTCACTATCGCTTAGACGCTCAGTGGCCTCCGACCAGTTTAAAACGGCCCTGTGTATTTGTTGCACAGACATGATTTATAGTGGTTTTTGGGGCATGTTCAGACAGAAATTCTGGTCTGCCTTTGGCACGCATTAGACAATAGTTTTAACTCATGCACATTCATGCTAAATGTCTCTTTAGTCAAAGGCCCCATTGCCTAAGTGCCTCTTTGACCTTGCACTTTCTCTTGCGTTCACACTTCAGTAAAAATGTCCTTCAAAGAAAATAGGCCTTACATTAAAGTTTTGTCTGATGCTACTTCGGAATATACACGCCGCTTTTGTCATTATTGACGCTTCAAGGATCATTAACATGTTATAAAAGAAAGGTGGAAAGAAAAGGGAAAAATATATATTGCCACATTTGGCCCAATATTGCTTCTATGACGGACTTACACTAAGTGGCCAGTTTATTATGTACACCACCCCTTTCACAAAAATCCATTGTTTGTTTAGACAGTGAGTCAAAGACGAGTCACTTAAGCAACTTTGAATGGTATAACAGTGGCGTATAGATATTTCTGAAGGAATAAACTGTCAGTCCATTGTCACGGACAAGCTATTGCAGCAAAACAAGCAGTTCTGGTTGCCCTGCTGAATGTCAACCTTTTGGTGTGGGACAAAGACTGCCTGGTCCAGTTTAGGTGAGTGGTCTGTCAACCTTTTGGTGTGGGACAAAGACGGCCTGGTCCAGTTTAGGTGAGTGGTCTGCAATGATCCCAGTCAATCACATCAGGATGAGGTGGTTACGGTTTGCAGCATCTTACAACAGTCCAATCTGCAGCGAGTACGTGAAGTCATCGCGTCAGCGTGGGCCAACATGCCCGTGGAATTTTTCGGACATCCAATATAGTATCCATGCCGGGAAGAATCGGCTGGACTGGAGGCCAATTGATATGTGCCAAGGACTCAATGGGCGTACCTATTAAACTGGTCTCTGTATGTGTCCATATCATGAAGTCTCTTTAAGCTTCTCGAGGTCCTCGGCCCGCCGTGACCTTACATCATCCCTATTGGCCATAAGAGAACGTTATGTTGATTTCCTTCATGTGGCCAGTGCCGACCCAAGCCTTTTGGGGGCCCTCAGCAACATTTCATTTGGGGGCGCCCTCTCCCCAAGTGGTCCAGAGCACACAAGCATTCTGGGACCCAATAGCAGGGGCCTTAATCAGCCGCTTATGGTGTTTGTGCCTAGGGTCGGTCCTGAAATGGCAGTCACTGGGGCGGCAGTTAGCCAACGGAGAGCATCCGACCAGGAAATGAGACATATAGCGGAATCTTCGTAAATCAACTTAACCTGTAAAACGCTAAGGGATGGAGCTGGATGTAGACAAAGCTATAGATACAAGGACTACCAATCCATGCTAGAAAAAATGGCTTCCTATAATGTTTGTAAAACTCACTTTGAATCATGACACGAGGTGTATCTTCTCGATCCGAATGAGATCAAAATAGTATGAGCTAGGCCGCATGGAAAAAAGAAGCAGTTTTTGGGTAAGTGGAGAGGGGTTAGTACAGCGAGGGTCTGAAGCGAGACTACAAGTCAATGCAAACCCAGAGATAGACTGGCAATGACAACGGAGAACACCTCAGCCACTCAAAAAAATATTTGAAATGTATGTAGCAATTGTTGATGGATGCAAAACCTCCCTTCCACTCTCTGGGTTCAGTCAGCAGTGGCCAGAAACATATTATGGTTGCCATTAAGATAATCCCACCCGCCTCACTTAGTCTCACTCTCTGGTTCCAATTGTGCCTAGGGACAAGGATACCACTAACCTAATCTTTCTTTCATCTGTTCTTCCGTAGTTTTTCTATGACACTTTCTGGCCAGTGTATCGGCATCAACTGCCAGCAATGGAGTGCTGTGGTGATATGGCTCAGAATAGGGCTTAAACTCTCCCCACTTTAACCACGGTATTCTTTTATTAATGCGTATAGGGAAAGAGGGGGAAAATGTTGAGCCCTTATCCTTCTTTGCTGTCGGTCTCTATTTCTGCAACTCTCATATGAAACACTTCTGACGTTAAACACCTGTTAACTTTTATGTCTTGTGAGAGTAGCGGCTGAATGGGAGGCCATTATGTTCAGTGCCAGTCGTCTTGGCCGAATCCCCGTAGAGGAAAGACCACTCCCCATATGGAGGGGCTACAGCAGTAAGCCTCTTATCCCAAACAGCCGAGCTAGGCAGTCTGGGAATATCTCTCTGTTCAAATCTAATAAGCCTTCTATTTCACTTGACAGCTAAGATGAAACCACAGGCTTTCCATAGCGCTCTCCAGTATAAACCACAATGCTAACCGATAGGCTGGTCTTGGCGTCACTCACATCAAGTCACAACAAGAGAAGCACAGCTCTCCCTTTGGAGGACAGTACAAGGATAAGCGATGTAGGGCACATTTGTTACAAAGTACTGTATGTGCGAGGACATCAGATTATTTATAAAAGTGGAAATGTGGTTGAAAAGGATCCTTGTATACTGGGGGGGTTGAACATTTGACCGTTGCTGAATGTCTCAGAACATCCCTGTATTGTACCAAGCCATCCCTTCACGACAATCATTTATAATTATGTAATTCTAGGACCTTATACAATACAGTACCCATTGTTCCATAGCTCTATCAATCATTTCGAGAGCAAGTCATTAGATAACAAAGGCTTCCAATGGTATCAGTCTCTGAAAAAGGGTGTTGTTTGTCTTCCAGGACCAGCGGCTAAATGAAAACGGATCCAAAACTTTAAAAGAGGTGTTAGGCTAATATTTAGGGATTGGATTCCTGCACCAGGAAATACCTGAGAACACCACCTTAAGGAATTGGACTTAGCATTCCACAGGAATGGTAGGCAAACTGGATCCAAAGCACTTAAATACCCTAACATTTTTCATAGGTCTTTTTGAAGTGTTCGGATTTGGTGGGCTCAGGTGCAGCAGTAATGTGTAAACGATCATAGCATGTTTAATTGTATCGTGTTCATTTCAGTCAAGAGTAGTGTCCTTGGAAGGTCATCTCTCTAATGATTTGCTCCCACTTTAACTACAAGTAGTTACATTATGCACCTTCATTGAGAAATAAAATTTGAGAGAAATTAAAACAGAGGGAGATAATCAGAGACAGACATTATCTATATCTATATCTCTATCTATCGCTTGCATGAAGATAAAATATTGAAATGTCCATATTAAATATGGACAATATCCAATAACTAACTACTTCATATGACCATGTGGATAGGGGGGCAGCAGTACCGCCACGGGACCGGCCAGTATTACCACGGGACCGGCCAGCATTACCACAGGACCGGCCAGTATTACCACGGGACCGGCCAGCATTACCACGGGACCGGTCAGTATTACCACGGGACCGGCCAGCATTACCACGGGACCGGTCAGTATTACCACGGGACCGGCCAGCATTACCACGGGACCGGCCAGTACCGCCACAGGACCGGCCAGCATTACCACAGGACCGGCCAGTATCGCCACGGGACCGGCCAGTACCATCACAGGACCGGCCAGCATTACCACAGGACCAGCCAGTACCATCACAGGACCGGCCAGCATTACCACAGGACCAGCCAGTACCACCACAGGACCGGCCAGCATTACCACAGGACCGGCCAGCATTACCACAGGATCGGCCAGTACCAGAAAAAGGTCAACATAAAACAAATGGAACATAATGGGCCAGTTTTGTAGACAACTTAATCTGAAAGCACAAAGTCGGCCCTATGGATTTAGTTCTTAATTCAAATATATTGGACACATTTAGGTAGGTCCCTCCCTATTTTAGGAAACAGAATCAAACATCTCAAATTAAAGCTATCGATTACCTTTTTTCATTGCCAAAAGGTCAGAAGAGAAATCACAAACAATAAAGGATAAAACAACAATCATTAAAAGACCTAACTGTGGAAAAGTGGCTTTGGTCAAATTTTGTTTTGGCTCTCCAGTAATGTTTGTTAAATGTCACTTACGCCCCTCTGACTCCAAACCCTCGACAATGTCCTGAAACATCTTTTGCAATATAATCAAAACCAAACATTGTCAGTGAGTAAGGAATGAGTTCCACTTGCCAACTGTTGAAACATTTAATCTCAACACTGCTAAAAAGGCAATTTTACAAAATTCAACAAAAATACAAATAAATCATTTGGTAAAGACCTAAAACAAAGGAGGAAAAAGAGAGAAGACAAACATTCTCCTTTACATTCATAGAATGAATATGTTCATGTCTGTAGTAACAGGAGAGACGTCTGGGTATGGAAACAATGAATAAATACAACACAGCTCCAAATATAGCTCCATGTATTTGGATTTGTAGTTTGATAAAAACATAAAACGCTTGAAGGTGGGTGCAGAAAGGGTTCAATGTGTGCATGCAGTAATGGAACCTCTGGGACCTTTTGGAGTGACTACCACAGACAAAAAAGGGTCTGTCAGTGACAAAGATGTGGTCCTCTCCACTAATGTTAAAGTCGGCTCTCCGCATAAGACCTGTGATCTCTAATGCTCTGTTTCATGAGGTATTATTGGCTTAAATTTCAAAATGACAATGAAATCTAAAACATAGTTACCTCAACCAGCGCAAAGTCTATAATACTGTATAGAAATGAAGTGTCAGAAGCTACATACAAGTTAGGGGCACCATTGGTAGATCATACTGACCTCCAATCCCCAAATGTCTCTATCCCACACAATTCTGGAGACAGGGTTAGGGTTCAAACTCAACATTTCGTTCGCTCAAGGAGCTTGTACACACCTATGTTGTCACAATGAAAAACATTCAAGCTATTGCAGCTTAAATCTTCAATTTACATCTCCCAGGTAACATCAAAATATGTAGGTGCATTTCCCGTTAACTGTCAAAACCGTAATTAGCTGTGAATCTTCCGGTTGCTAGGCGAAAGCAGGTTATGACTGGTGCCGGGTTCATCGCTTGGTCCTTTTTGATGGGGGCTCCTCTAGTTTCTGTCCTCTGGTGCGCACTACTGGAGGACTAGCTTCACGTTTACGACCCCCAGCCTTGGCTGATGCTGAAGCCTGTCCTCTCGTCCCACTTAGAGGAGGGGGTAAAAACATGTACCATATTACAAGTGGGTAAATTGGGTCATTCATGGAGCAATTCAGAGAGGTCTCTTGAAAGCCCTACGTGAAAGACGGTACATTTCAGACCGATTTTAGGTTAAATTAAAAATAAAAAGTTAAACGTTTAAACAGGAACACACACGGAACCTGCAAAGCAAAACCGGTAACACCTACCGTGTGTTTGTGATGTTCTCCTCTTTCCCCCGAGCTCGTGTGGAAGGCTTACTTGGTTTGTTTCTGAAAAATACAAATGGAAAGCAGATCCAACATTATTAGGGTGATTCAATGGACTTTGCACAGTCGGTGAAAACTGCCAGGCACCCAAAGGCCGACAGCGAAGTCGGTTTAAAACGATATACAATGAATTCAGAAGTATTTAAACCCCTTTAATTGCTCCATTTTGTTGTGTTAGCAAAAGAATTGTCTTTTATTTTTGTATATTTTTTTTGCAATCTACATCAATATTCCACAGTGACAAAGCAAAAACATCTTTAGAATTGTTTTGCCAATTTATGAAAGTAAAAGTGAAATAGCCTACTATATAAGTATTTACAGCCTTTGCTATGAACCTGGGGCAAAGATTCTTTCAAAGATCTTTCAACACTACAACAACCCAAAAATACTCAAGACAACGCTGGAGTTGATTTTGGATAATGGTTTGAATATTCTTGAGTGCTCTAGGCAAACCCCCGGAACCAATTTAACATGTGTCAAAGTTTCAGAAATATCTTGGCTATATCTTGGAAAAACATGGCTAATAGCATTTTACAATAGTTGCCCTTTTCTTTGCAGTTGGGAAATGCAATTGACATAATCACATTGCTGTCAATACCTCCAACAACATTTCATGGCTGCAAAGGATATGTAGATCAATGTCTAGTTGGTATTAGAGTTGATTAAAAAGTTAAACGTTAAATATAAGTAGAAAATGTTGTAGGTGTTTTCAAACAGCTCATTGAAAAACAAAATGTAATTCCGATTTTTACAGTGTTTTTTCAACCTTGGAAAACTGACATTAATAAATTCAATTATGTGAATTACAGCCTCTAAAAAGGTTCATCATTAACCCATTAAGCTCCAAGTGTTCTACAAGCTGCATCATACATTGTAAGTCATGTTGTTACCTCTCAGCCTCGAGTCGAGCAACTGCTCGCGTGGCAGTTCTGGTTTTGGGAATATCTTCTTCTTCCTCCTCCTCCTCCTCCTCCTCCTCCTCTTCCGCAACTTTATGTTTGCCATCTTTCTCTTCTGGCTTCTCTGATACGGTCTCCTCTATAAAAAAAATAAAAAAGCAATGAGTACATTGACGTACAATAGTCAAATAGCATGTTGTTTAAAGTGGATACAACAATGTTACAAAACCATAACCATTTCATTACGGAAACGAGTGTCCATTGAAAGCATAAATATCAGAGATCTCAAACGGGTCAATAAATGTTCCACTTGCCAGCCTCACCTGGTTCCTCAGATGTTGACGCGCCTCCCTTTGAGGGCCTTCCCCTCCGAACAGGCCTTTTCTGAGGTGCGTCTTTGCCTTCACCACCCTGGTTAAGTCCAAAACAGGGAAAACATTTCTATCAAGATTCCGGGTAATATATACAGGATTGCGTTTCTTTTATTTTACCAGTTGTACAGGGTACATTTGTCTACGTACGTTGTTTATTCTGCCCTCACTGGAGCTTTCTTTGGTCTCCTCCACATCCTCAGACTGGCTCACTGAGAAAATGGTCAAGAAATTCACAATAAAAAGATAGTTGAACGGAGACTTGGATAAACATGTTTGTAAAAGAATGTCTGTTCTCACCACTGTCCTCTGGAAGTTGTTTCTCCTCTTGCTCTTTCATGTCACATTTCTGGCTATCCACCTCCTCAAGTTTGGGATCCTGCTCCACCTCCTCAAGTTTGGGATCCTGCTCCGCCTCCTCAAGTTTGGGATCCTGCTCCATCTCTTCAATGGGTGGCTCCTGCTCCAGCTCTTCAAGGGAGGGTTCCTGTACTGTCTTCTCCACGGCCTGGGTCTCCTCCTCCTCCACCAGCGCCACGGCCTGGGTCTCCTCCTCCTCCTCCACCAGCGCCACGGCCTGGGTCTCCTTCTCCACCAGCGCCACGACCTGGGTCTCCTCCTCCTCCACCATGGCCTGGGACACCTCCTCCACCAGTGCTATGGCCTGGGACACCTCCTCCACCAGTGCTATGGCCTGGGACACCTCCTCCACCAGTGCTATGGCCTGGGACACCTCCTCCACCAGTGCTATGGCCTGGGACACCTCCTGCTCCACGGCCTGGGACACCTCCTGCTCCACGGCTTGAGTCTCCTCCACCTCCACCAGTGCTATGGCCTGGGACACCTCCTGCTCCACGGCCTGGGACACCTCTTGCTCCACTGCTTGGGTCTGCTCCTCCTCGGCTTGAGTCTCCTCCTCCTCCACCAGTGCTACGGCCTGGGACGCCTCCTGCTCCACGGTCTGGGACGCCTCCTGCTCCACGGTCTGGGACGCCTCCTGCTCCACGGTCTGGGACGCCTCCTGCTCCACGGTCTGGGACGCCTCCTGCTCCACGGTCTGGGACGCCTCCTGCTCCACGGCCTGGGACGCCTCCTGCTCCACGGCTTGAGTCTCCTCCTCCTCGGCTTGAGTCTCCTCCTCCTCGGCTTGAGTCTCCTCCTCCTCGGCTTGAGTCTCCTCCTCCTCGGCTTGAGTCTCCTCCTCCTCGGCTTGAGTCTCCTCCTCCTCCACCAGCGCCACGGCCTGGGACACCTCCTGCTCCACCACCTCCACCAGCGCCACGACCTGGGACACTTCGTCCTCCAGCAGCGCCATGGCCTGGCTCTCCTCCTGCACCACAGCCTGGGTATCCTCCTCCTGCTCCACAGGCAGGTTTTCCCCCGCCTGCTCCACAGGAGGAAGGTTCTCCTCCCCCTGCTCCATAGGAAGGTTCTCCTCCCCCTGCTCCATAGGAAGGTTCTCCTCCCCCGGCTCCATAGGAAGGTTCTCCTCCCCCGGCTCCATAGGAAGGTTCTCCTCCCCCGGCTCCATAGGAAGGTTCTCCTCCCCCGGCTCCACAGGCAGATTATTTTCCTCCGGCCCCCCAGGCCCCGCCTCCTCCGGCCCTCCAGGCCCCGCCTCCTCCGGCCCCCCAGGCCCCGCCTCCTCCGGCCCCCCAGGCCCCGCCTCCTCCGGCCCCCCAGGCCCCGCCTCCTCCGGCCCCCCAGGCCCCGCCTCCTCCGGCCCCTCAGACTGGTTCGCCTTGAACAGAATAAAATTCCACTTAAAAACAGCCAGTGCTAGAACCAGCTCCTATGGGTTCATGGATCAGAAATAGTATTTGAATTGATGCAACTGGCGGTCTATAAGGAAGGTTTTTCAGTGTGGCTTTCATGCATTCAACCTTTCACAGACTGTGGGTCAGATTGGAACCTGGACAGGGTTCAATGTGATTAGCAAAAGAGGATTAGCCACACCTGCTCAGTTTCCTCAGGTCTTTTCCTCTTCACTGCAGGTTTGCCTAAGAGAAGACAGGTAATGTGCTGAAAGTTCTGTCCAAAGCTACTATTCACACTTTCCTGAGTTCTGTACATAAAGTGCAAGGTTGCCTGCAAACTACCACATAAATCATACAAATCTTAAGTCACAATAACTGGATAAACTCACGGTCATCGGCCATCTTAATATCAGAGGTTTCCACGTCTTCTTTGGTCTCATCATTGGAGACAGGAGGTTTAGCCGGTCTTCCCCGACGACCGCCTCTTTTCTGCACAATCCTCTCCTCCTCGGGTTTCTGAAGAGTAACAACAAAACAGATCCCTCGGCTGGAATAATGGCATCAACCACTGTGGTCATCTGCATCAGAAATGGCCACAACGGTTTCCCTGCTACCCCTCATAACCAAATCACTGAATAAAATTGATGATGCACAAATAAACCAAAGCAAATTCCATGTAGGGAGAAACCTACTTGGCCATAAAGCTCATTCTGATTCTAGTAATTCACCTCCTGTTTCACCTCTGACATCTCTCCACCGGTCTCTTCATGTTTCTCCTTGTTGCCTGTATTGGAAGGTGATATGTTGTAATTGCCAGACATACAAGAGAAAATGGGTTTCTATCTAATCAACTATCCCTCTATCAAATCTGAAAGACAGCTGATACTGAATAGCTGTAGACAGAATGGGATTCAAATAATTCATAATTGTTTTCTTATCTAAGTTTGGCATTATCTTAATTTTGATATCGATACGTTTGACCATTCATTCATAAAAGACAATAGCTGACATCCCAAAATACATGTTACACTTTCAATACTAAAGCACAACAGGAAGGTGTTAATATCAAACACTTAAACTGCCTCTGCACAAAAAAATGCTACCTAGTAATTCATGTTAGAGTTTTGGGAGTTTGCCTCAATCCATTTGCAAACTTAGAATGGCATCAAAACATCCTGTCTAGTTTGTATAATATATGGAATTTTTAATTAGGTAAACTTTTACTTTTGATCATTTCCTTTTTTATTAAGCATATTTTTGTTTTAATAAATTACAACTAGGTACTTTCTCCCCTTCTAGAACGTCAACAATTCCATATGGCTGTGGAGGTCACTTGTACCGGTGTTTGTGTCTCTGGAAAGAGCACCTGATCGTCTTCCTCGACGAGGGGGAGTCTCAACTTTCTCAGGCTGTATTAAAAACAAAATCCCAAAGGGTTACCGCACACCCTTCACTGACATCTGTGGAACCAATATCCCTGAAGGCAAAAGAGCAGTGAGACATTCAAAGCAGTATAATGATACTATAATATGGATAATGATAACCTCTGTAAGTTCCTCCGCATCTGTAGTTTTAGATGATCTTCCTCTTCGTGGAGGTTTGGGTTCGACTGCCTTTTGTCCATTGTCCTACAACAGCAAAACAGGTTGTCAAGGGCACTGGGGCAAAGCATGTTCGTAACGTATGATGCCAGTACAGCACCCCCCCCCCCCCCCCCCCCCCCC
>JACXGK010003517.1:0-44055 GCA_016801125.1 Novumbra hubbsi | reverse complement strand
GTTGCACAAGAGAGAATGTGTTCCTTAAACTATAGGGCTTGGAGCAGAGCTCTTGTTGCAAAAGAGAGAATGTGTTCCTTAAACTATAGGGCTTGGAGCAGAGCTCTTGTTGCAAAAGAGAGAATGTGTTCCTTAAACTATAGGGCTTGGAGCAGAGCTCTTGTTGCAAAAGAGAGAATGTGTTCCTTAAACTATAGGGATTGGAGCAGAGCTCTTGTTGCAAAAGAGAGAATGTGTTCCTTAAACTATAGGGCTTGGAGCAGAGCTCTTGTTGCAAAAGAGAGAATGTGTTCCTTAAACTATAGGGCTTGGAGCAGAGCTCTTGTTGCAAAAGAGAGAATGTGTTCCTTAAACTATAGGGCTTGGAGCAGAGCTCTTGTTGCAAAAGAGAGAATGTGTTCCTTAAACTACAGGGCTTGGAGCAGAGCTCTTGTTGCAAAAGAGAGAATGTGTTCCTTAAACTACAGGGCTTGGAGCAGAGCCGGCAGTCGAGCCGTAACATTTCCAGTTTAGACACAGAACTCCTCTCCCCACCAAGAGTTAAACCCCCAGTACAATTGCCATCTCTACAAATTATGCTGCAATAACTGACAGCCTATTTCACAAACACTGCCACAAACACATTGTTCAGAACAATCGAAATCCTTTTCATCTTCAGCAATAAACATATATTTAGAAAACACTGCAATGGAAATTCACCTGACACATTAAAAACGGCATTATTCTATTCCTATTTTGTTGAGCAATGTTGTGACTGGGAAACCCCTGGGGAGCAGCATCATGAGTGGGCTCTACTTCATGACAACTAGTTGACATGTAACCCTTGTCGTGACTGCAACTGTACCAAACACACAGACACAGTCAGAAGTGAATTTGACAATGAGAATGTAATTTACTGACACCCGCCCCAGCCAGGCTATACATTAGCTTCAGGGCAGGCCCACACCATCTCATAAAGAAATCAAAGAAGTTAGAGAATAACGACTGTGATTGTAAAAGGCATGTCCAGCTGATTGTAGAAGCCTGGCTGGACCGGGGCACTAGGGCATGACAAGACAGTCTTTCTCCCTCTCCATCCCTCGGACCATCTCCTCCACCCAGCGCACCTCCAATGCCACTTGCTCCGCCAGGACCTCGTAGCGGTTTTCCAGGCGCCCAAACTTCCTCTTGAGTGCGTTGGTGGCCAGCATGGTGGCACGAGCGTCCTCCTGGTTCTGTTTGCGCTGGGCTTGGGTGCGCTGGAGCTCCTGACGGATGTGACCCAGGTCGCTGGCGATGCTCTGGTTCTCCTCCTTGTACCAGCCCTCCTTTTCCTCATAGATAGAGAGGAGAGCAGCCACGTCCTCCCGACAAGACCTGGAGGGGGGGGGGGTATATTAGAAATATTGATTGAGAGAGATGTATATTCATATAGTTTTATTTGTATCCAGTTAGAGGACTTTATACGCATCACATGAATGAATCGACCAATCATCCAACTGTTCATGAATCTGTTTCTCCCACCCACCAACCTCTGGTTGTGTTCCAGGTCCTTCAATCCCTCCTCTGCAGCAGCGATCTCCTCCAGCACCTGGGAGAAACGTTCAAAGTTGACGTAGGTGTTGTTGGGGGGCATGGAGGAGTGGGATTTGATGGTGTACTCCTTCAGACGCGTCGTCTTCAGACGTCTGCGCTCAGACTTCTTCCCACTGTCTTCCTGGCGCACGTTACGCCTCTTGATAACCTGGGAGGAGATGGTGATAAAAACAGTGTGGGGGGTCAGTGGTATAGCTGGGGGGTCAGTGGTATAGCTGGGGGGTTAGTGGTATAGACAGCTGGGGGGTTAGTGGTATAGACAGCTGGGAGGTTAGTGGTGTAGACAGTTGGGGGGTTAGTGGTATAGGCAGCTGGGGGGGTCAGTGGTAGACGCTGGGGGTTACTGATATGGACAGCTTGGGGGGAAGGGGGGGTCAGTGGTATAGACTAAGCCTGTCAGAATATCAGATTTTGACTACACGATTATTGTGGCCAATTCACAACAACAATATTATTTTGTATCTATAGAAATGTTATGAAAGAATTCTAATAATGCTATCAGTTAAATTCATTATCATATATTTATTGTGCGTTGTCTCTTTGTTGGCAAATTATGAGTGCAGGGAGGTATAGAGAGTCTGTTACCATAACAGTACAAATAAAAACAATAAAATATTTTTAAAAAGAACAACTACACTTAATGGAGTAAAAAGGCAACCAGTTTAACAGATTAACAAAAGATTCACTAGGCCTAACCCTAAAATGAATTTCTGGTCGTTCTCCAAGTGAGTAGAAATACAAACACGTCTTTGTGGATCTCTTTTGCAGATCTCTTCTGGGGGTTCTAGTGTAGCTAACAACATTCAACATTACATTGTTGAATGTTGTATACAACATTCAACAGCGTAGTATAAAAAAAAAAAATACAATGTACATTTTGCAGTATTCTTAGAAAAATACATCTACAATTTCGCCTAGTGAATACGGTATTATCACAAGTGTGTTATTCACATGTATCAATATGACATTTTTTAAATATCAGTTGTTGTCAATACCAGTATATTGTGTGACACCTCTAGTATGGACCCTGGGGGGGTTAGTGATATGAGGCTTGTATGATGCTCCTGTATTTACTCGGACCAAAGAGTTTGCAACCGCTAAGTTACTTAAATGTAATTAGAAACAAACGTATTAACAATTGAAAGGCCCTGCCTACCTTGATCCATGGATGCTGAAGGCTGTCATCAATAGTCATTCTCTTCCTTGAGAAATGGGAAACGAACAGGTCACATTCAATTACCTTTCTTCACTTGGTGTTGAATGGTTTGGCATCTAAGGTCTGGCTCTCCTTAATCTCTAAACCAGAGTGGTATAATTTGCAGACATTTCCCACAGGGCATTGGTTATAGGCTATGGTGCAAAACTTTAGATTTTGCTCGGATCCCTAGAATGACATACAAATTGCTTGTTAAAAGACCATGGAGCTCAAACTATTCTGTCCAGAAAACACCAGGCTTACTTGGGATCCTTGACTAGCAATCGTCGGATGAAGTCCTTGGCTAACTCGCTGGTGTTGCTGAAGTACTCCTCGTCAAAGTCATAGTTGACCCCTGAGATGTTGGTAAGAGTCTCTTGTTTGGTCTCACCCAAAAAAGGAGAGGCACCACTCAATCTAAAGATCAGAACAGACAGCAAAATGAGAACACCAGAAGATCCACCGCCTGAAAACCATTCACTTTACTGAATAACATAAATATTTGAGCAAATTGGCTGTTAATTAATTTCCTCCTGTTCGGTACAAATAAAGAACTAAACTATACACTATAATTCTGTACAAAATCTTACAATGTATCCTAAACATTTGACCAAAGAATGTTAGCGTGCATATAACCTATGTATGTATTATAACACAGTATGTTCATGATTGAATTACAGTAAAAAAATAAACTTTGGTCACAAAGTGAACTAGTACTTACAGAATGTATGTGATTACTCCAATACTCCTGTAGAGACACAAGAGACAAACATCCCGATCATCGAACAATAGGGTAATGATTTAAAAGGGTAAAGGGAACATGGTCATTTAAAATGATGTCCAAGTTACCACATGTCTGCCTCCAGACCCAACGGCTCATAGTTGACAATCTCTGGAGCTGTAAAACAAGCCACACCATTAGCATGATTCAAGCTTTAACTCAACCCAGATGGGTTTCAACACAGACACAGATATTTCCCCCCCATGTGTGCATAACATTAGAATAAGATTGTGGGTACATGGTTATTATGGACACACTGTGTGTATTAACAAGAAATGTGTAGTAGGAAATAACAGGTCTAAAGAATTGACAATTTGAAAGTGGTACGAAACCGTTCATGGATCCATTGTCTTTAAAGTATGAGAAGTGCTCACCAACAAATTCGGGAGTTCCAAAAATGTTCTTAAACTCATTTCCAGCTTTGATCTGATGAGCAATGCCAAAGTCGATGAGTTTGATCCTGGGATTGGGAACATTCTTATCTAGCAGCATAATGTTCTCTGGCTACAGGAAAGCAAAGAGATGAAGCATCCCATTATTCAAGTTTGACGGGTAGGGGCAAACCACAAATGACTTGAAATAAATAGATCTCAGGTCTATTTCAAACACTGTAAGAAATTTACCCAGACCTCAAAAACATTACATAAGTGGTCTACCGTGTTTAATGAACATAAGCATTCACTGTTTACAACACCAACTACCCCAGGATCATTAAAATACTGCACCAAACTAGCGAACCAGGAACAAAACCGAAAGTCATAGAAGCTTAGCATTTGGCGGCAGGAAAGTGGACCCAATCCAGGACCTGTGTGTGGCGTGTGTGTGTGAGTACCTTAAGGTCAAAGTGAGCAATGCGTTTGGAGTGCAGGTACTGGACCCCGTCCAGGATCTGTTTGAGAAACTGTGTGGCCTCCTCCTCAGTCAAAGACTCCTTCTCAGCCAGGAAGTCAAACAACTCCCCTCCAGACACTCTGAAACAGCACAGACATATTTCTTGCTTTACAAAGAGCAGAAATTAACTGGCATCCGGCATATTGAGAAGCCACATTTGGCACTGAGTAGGAGTGCATTTCTAGGGTCACATCACATCGCATTCGTTCTGACCTCAAAATAGAGACACCGACTTATAGACCAGAATGCCTGCATGAAACGACCCCGGTTGCCACGCAATGTAACTCACAGCTCCAGGATGAGGATGACGTCGGCCTTGTTCTCGAAGACGTCATGCAGCGTGATGATGTTAGTGTGCTGGATTCCCTTCAGGATGTTCACCTCTCTCTCGATTTCCTCGCGGCTCACGCCCCGGCGGCTGGACGACAGGCGGCGTTTCTTGATGAATTTGGCAGCGTACTCGGAGCCAGAGCTTTTCTCTCGACACTTCCGCACGATGGCAAACTGGCCACTGAGACAGGAGGGGCATGACAAGGGACATTCAGAACAGGAATCTTGATAAAAAGCAATATGTCATGTTCGACAACAGATTAAATAGGATGGTATTCATTGTCCATATTGCAACACATACATCCTGGTGGTTTAAATGTTATTGTAAGAAAAATAAGCGTATGGCAAAAACAAAAAAAATCAGATGAACAGGCAAACTCAACATTTGATTTACCAAATGCTGTGAGTAATAATAATCTACATTGAAGACAGTCAATTTCAGATTGACATTAAATACTTTCCTAAAGGGGAATGTCCTGGGCACAAGAATTTCTGCTAAGCCATTAAATGCGTGTTTGCAAGACATCATAAACAAACCCACTCGTTCCACTTCTTACAGTAAGACCAAACTGCCATGATGTAATTGTTCTTCTGCTAAAATCCTACAGAAAACAATCTACTTCCATATATAGAGTGTAGTGTCAGATGTTGTCTGTAACCCAAATGGCACCCTATCATTTTTTTTGTGCACTATGCTTCAATGCAGGGCATGATGTAGGGAATATGGGCCCATTTGGCACCAGGTAAGGTTACATCCTGTACCAGCACGACTCCTTCTATTGCTCCAACTAAGAACAGATAGGGGGCTTGCATGACAAGCCAGAGTACAGTTTAAAAAACCATCTCAAAGATACAGCAAGGATCTCCTAATGGATCACATTATTAAAGGACAAAAATACTTTCTTTCAAAGGAAAAGAAAAATATTATTATATTAAAAACAGTATTGGGAAATGAAAGAAATGGAGAGTTCTGGAATGGCCATGTCAAAGCCCGGATCTCAATCCTATTGATGCTGTGGGGTGACTTGAAATGGGCTGAGCACACAACAAAACCCCTCAAACATCACACAGCTGAAAGGACTATGCATGGATGAGTGGGAAAAACGTTCTGCCAGTCAATGTCAGAAACCAGTAGACCATTACAGGAAACTTTGTGTTGAGGTTATTTCAGCTATTAGGGCATAGGGTGTCCTAAATATTTCCTCAGTAGAAAATAGCACCGTTGTAAATCTTTTGTTGAATAAATAATATCATGGTAAAAAATGTCATTGTTTTTGGTTCAAAAAAGTTGTTATACCCTGACAATATAGGCTTCAATATAAAAAAGATAATTAAATTACAACCATATGTGGAATAACATTAGATCAAATGCCAAGCTAGCCAACTTAGTCTGAGTCTTGTCTCCTTAGACTTTACTTAAGAAGTGTACCTGTTCTGCACATACAAAAAGCCTTTAGTTACTCTGTTGTTTTTTATTCATGTTTGAGACCTTTCTGGGTCAATTAAATTTGTTTCACACATAACTGGACAGAAGGAGAGCAGGAATGGGCTTCACACGCTAAAACTATACCCTCTATTTTATGTTTTTACAGGCCTAGTGAGATCAGAAAAATGAAAGCCTCCATGTTAAACCGTTCACGCTACAAGTCACTTTGTGTAGTCATGGTTGTCTTTGGTGGAGCTAGCCATTGGATGTTCTTATAAGGAGATATCTTGATGAATGTACAAGGTTTGACATTTTTCCTGTTCCAAAAATACTAAAACCCTGTTGGGTTGCTATTTCCTGATCTGGCAGTCCCTCTTCCTGCCTTGGGTCCTCAAAACATCTCCCATTTAGACCAGGTGTTGTTTTACATCCCACTAGCTTGTCATCTGAATTTCAGATGATACATTTTAGGAGTTGATCTTACATGGTGAAATTTAACCATTTCTGTTTGAACCAGAACATGTTATTATGCAACAAATTTAAGGACAGTGTTAACTAAATATTAGGATATTCTAACTATGTTGATTTGTCCCTCTGGACGATTTCCTGGAGATTTCCTGGAGCATTCAAATATAGATTGACAATTCATATCACTAACGACCAGACTTGTTGGGATGTTGAGTAAGCGTGAATATGCATATATATATATAAAGCTGGTCAGATGATCAGGGTACACCCAGTTTGGAGTTTTACCTCACTTACCCTCTGATTCACCTTGTGAGTTGAATAAAATCAAGCCGAGACTGAACCAGCACACCAACATATAACCCACAAAATCACATCAGCATTTACCTTCCCAGCTCCTCCCCCATGTCATAGAAAACTTCCACATCTTCTTGTCTGAAGCCAGCCATAGTCTTGACTCCGCTGCGGTTGCTAAAAGCTGTGAATCAAACTGAAATACAGAACAGAACGGGGAAAATGCATTTTAGTAACTGCGGCATGAGCAAACAGGCGATAAAGAAAGATATGTCAACGACGTTGGCAGAAAAAAACGACAAGATACTACAACATTGTCATAAACATAGCAAAATAGGATGGCAAAATAAATATTATCAGCACACACACAAGTGGGCACATTCAAGCCCAGGCGTCGTCCTTATTTTGGTCGCTAAGTCAACACAGCAAGCTGGAGTCAGACGTGTCAAAACTGCATACCAGTCTTACTTACGTAATCTTCCATCAGCAAGCTGATGGTTTCATTGGGGGGTTTAACATACGCATTTGCCAACTTCTCCCATCAAGAAACGAACTAATATAATTCTACTTCCTATGGTATTACAACCCAGATAAATATGTTACAAACGAAATACATCGTATTGGCTAGCTGCGTTGAGTTACCTAGCTAGAGGTAGCTGTGCTGTAGTGAAGTACTGCAGTGTAACGTAAAAATGTAATTGCTAGCTAGTGGGCTAACGATAACGAGTTTACTCAACTATACCGGTAGGCCTTTTTTTAGTTCAGAATATAACATATCAACAGAAAATAAAGCAAAGACACAAAACCGATAAGATAATGGGTCGAATAGCAAAAATACCCATAAAATAAAGCTAGTTACAATTAGACCAAACTATATGGTACGTTAGTAACGTCGTTAGCTTCGAATTGCCAGCTTTGTTAATCGACAAAGATTTGACGACAATTTTACATGTTGTTGAACACGATATACATTTTAAAACAAATAAACTTAATTCCCAATAAAACACGTATATATTTACATTTAACTGGCTACCGGTCCCGCATTCCTCTCCTGAGTAATATCCGGTGGTTGAAGAAAATTACAGCGCTTTTCAGGAGGATGGACCATATGGAATGACCTCATACATCATCCTTGTGCGTGTACAAGCTTGAATTGGCTTAAGCTATTATTATTATTATTGAAAAGAGCAACTGTGAAATGAAGCAGGAACGTTTCAAACCGTTTAGCGAAATACTTAACATAACTTAAGCACTGGTAAAGACGATTGTCAATTAATCTAAATGAATCACTTGAAATTGAACAGAAATGCAAAATAAAGAAGACATTCATAAAGAAAATAGTACATTTATTAATTTTCTAAGGTAAAAACATAATATGCCACATTATTTAATCCTGGCCTGAATGGGAAAACAGCAGTAAAAAGAAATAAAACATAATTTCCTATGTTTATCATCACAGCAAAAATGTTTTAACTTGCCTGCAGTCAGAGAATCTTTTCTCAACAAAAATACAATTGAAATCAATATTATTTGTTTATAAACAAAACCACATGCTTATCCACCATTTCGTCTAAATCAATGTTTAGGATGACTACCTCAATTAGATTACAACATGCAATTATCTTCCAGATTATAGCGAGTCAAATGTGTGGGGCTGTAGTGGTGGAGTCAACGTGATGTAAACATTTGGGAGAAAGAGGGTAGAACAGGACTGAATATCAATATTTCCCTTTACCCTCACATCTTCCTATCTCATCTCCTTATAGCACAATGGAGTAGATCTAAAGTTTCTACCCTCAGATCTTCTCCAACACAGGGAGAGTGAAGGATTTTAAGAATCTAGGAATTACACTTGAAAATCAACCCAGTGATTGGGCTACTGTTAGGTAATCCAAAAAGAACAAGGCAGGTCAACTATCCATCCTGCTGCTGGATGAAGGGGTTGGGAATGGCCTCCATGCCGTCCTGAGGACAGATAAGCACCACAGATGTCCCTCGACATACCACCAGACCCAGCTGTCGTGTGTCCTCCGTAAGTTTGAACTGGTCATCAGGGTCTGAAAGCAGAGAGTGACAGGTCAGAGGTAATAAACATTGCAGAAATGAATGAACCAGCACCAATAACTTTGGACAAATAGCAAATTATAAGACCTCTTAGTTTCATTGTATTTTTTAATCTGAGGATTTCTATTACATAGGTGTTACTTATTGTTGTATGGGTAACATCTCAACAACAAACCCGGAAGGCTTTTTACCAATGAAATTATATGATGATATGCAATCTCAACTGTTTGCCAAATACCTCGCAAGTACTCAATGGTGCTATCCAACACCAGGTTCAGTAATGGGTCAAACCCCTTCAGGACTCCACTGGCTGAAAAACAAATGAATTAGGACTATTTTCTTGATTTACAGCATGAAAGAGCACAGTAGAGAAGAGGGCCCATGTAGCTCAGTTGGTACAGCATGGCACTTATGACAGCATGGAAAAGGATTCCCAGAAAGGCCAAAGGTTGCCAGGGTTGTGGTAGCCATAAAGTGAACTGTTATTATTCACATAGTAAGGAAGATAATTATTTTTAACAGCTAGCTCCAAAGGTAAAAGCTGATTAAGGCATACCTTCTCGTCCTCCCTGGAACTTCACCCTAATTTGTTTGTCAATGTACTTCGACAGGTCAAAGATACTCTCTTTCTTTTTCTTCTCTCCATCCTTGTTTCTGTCCTGGTTTCGGTCCTGAAAAGGAAAATATTTTGCATACTTTAAGATTAGCCTCATATTGAACCCTATCGTTTTTTATATCTCACCTTTATCACAACAGAAGTCCTGACCAACCATAAGGCCAGCTGTAAATAAAGCATTATGCCAGATTCTATTCTTGCTAGCTCAGCATCATATCCAGACAGTTTAGAGCAGGGGTCTCCAAACCGTTCCACGGAGGGCCGAGTGTCTGCAGGTTTTCAGTATCACCTTGTACTTGATTGATTAATTATGTCACTGATTGGTTAGGTCTACCCTCATCTGGTTATTTAGGTCTGAACCTGGAACCAATTTAAAGGAAAAAACTAAAACCTGCAGACACTCGGCCCTCCGTGGAACGGTTTGGAGACCCCTGGTTTAGAGTCCCTAAGCCTGGGGGCTGGTCAGGCTTACTGGATGTCAAAAAGTTCTTATTGATATTTGTTTAATGATGCATGTACCTAGAGTATAGATGCAGAAAATAAAAGATAACAATGCAGCAATCGTGAATGTCTGTTTGTTTTCATTATTTCTACTACAATCCCATTAATTTTCCCATATGAATTTTACCCAATGACAAAATGTCAATATACAACAAGTTATTGCTTAT
Source organism: Novumbra hubbsi (assembly GCA_016801125.1). NCBI lineage: Eukaryota > Metazoa > Chordata > Actinopteri > Esociformes > Umbridae > Novumbra > Novumbra hubbsi. The sequence continues at coordinate 33,750 of JACXGK010003517.1, read as the reverse complement.
TTACATACATGTATTATATAAAATAATACATAAGTTTGGTGAGTGGTTGTTGCATCCTTTGACCAATGTGACTTCCTGGTTGAAAAAAAAAAAAAACAGGGTTGAAACAAGCTCTATTGCTTCCATTGGGAGTTGCATCAAACAGACATGGCTATGGATATGACAAATTAGGGAAGGAAAAAAAGGCTAGCTTTAGTTTAACTGTGTTTATAACGACACTATGTACGTTTTATTTGCGACTTCTGGGGCACACATTTCCCCCACCCAACATTGATATTAAAATGTTGGAAACTTGCCACTAAATGTCATGTTACGAGGCAGCTATATTTTTAGATTGTAACAGTGGTAATATCGGTACAAAATATACACTGCAAATGCATGCAGACCAGGGGCTGTAGACATTTCTACCAAACAATGTCTGCTGAGATGGTGTAATCATTCCTTTCCTAATCAATAGCATATTCTAAAGAATATAAATGTAGTGCATGATTTAAGTGTGTGCATGAGCAATACCTTCTATACAGATACTATCAGTGTAAAATACATATGGGTACAATTAATTGGATGGTTGAATTGAGTGGGATGACACAGTAAAATACCATTACTGAACTGCTATGTCAGATTTTCAAACACTTTTTGGTCTCAGGACCTTAACACAAAAACAAAACAGACATTGTCAGGTCTAGTGAGTATAAAAGCCAAACTTTGTGGTCTGGGTCATGGACTTTCAATGTTTATACTGCCATAAAGATGTCAGTAGGATGTCTATACGTTATTTACATATGTAGTCCAACGTAAAGATTTGCAAACATATATCAGAACATATATTGTTGTAATGGTATTAAAGCGTCGTTTGCACTATTGTTTCAAGCGATAATCTGGGTTTTGGGGTTCTTAATTTTAATTATCCTTCCTTCTCTTTGTTGGTCTCACTGACAACACGACGCACTCTAAACTGCAAGCTAGCCAATATCTCTACTTTGTCGATTTCTGAATTTGTAACCAGGACACTGTAAATGTCCAATAACAAAATAATATAAACTCAACATTGCACAGCAAATAACGACGTTTAAGAAACGTTAATGAAAGACTCCATCGACTCACCGCCATTTTTAAAATGTTGAAGACACGCTTCTCGAACTCCAACCTTTGACCCCTAAAAAGCAAAATCAATCGCCTTTTCTCTCTTCAGTTTCAAATTTCTTTATAATTATTAATTAGATTTCAGTTTGCAATACCTCCTGTTTTCAACTCTTTAATATTTCGTAAATTCCAATGTATCTGGAAAACCTCTGGATTTTATGGCTTTAATTTGATAGACATCCACGTACACCAATCAAATTTCATGTATTTCAGCGCTGGTTGAAAAAGAATCAGTGACGGCGGGAGCTGGCAAAACAGCTGGTTGCGCCATAGAATTCCAACCCAGAATGGCTGAACCTTCATAAAATGGGGTAACTTGTCAGACATTTTGGCTAGGGAGTAGGCAGTTCTCCCAACATGGATTGAGAGTGCTGTAATACTATACATTATTATCTAAAACAATAAATGTATGTTATATGTATAGGTTCCCAGGTGCGATGTGCCTAATTTAGAAATGCATACTACTGCATTTTAATATAAAAAAAAATGTCTGGCTGAAATCACTTCAAATGCACCATCTCATTGTTAAATCAATACATATTTGCAATACGATTTGTATATGCATACATAAGGATATACAAATATATACATACATTGTATAGTAACCGAAACTTATAGTTAATCGTTTTTCTAATATAATGAATATGCTTCCTAAAATAAATCATAATGTATTCTAAAAAATGTTGGACTCCTGGTGGTGGTGTGATTTTGAGGAATGGTATTTGAGCAACATAATTGAATTTGACAAATTTGTATGAAAATACGTTTTTTTAACCATGAGTGCAACGACTGTATGCAAAAGTATGTGGCCTAATGTTTGACTTTTTCAAATAGATTGAAAACGACTAGATTGCAGTTGGGCCCTCCTTAAAACATTAACCCTCGACTCAAATGAATGTTGCAGGACATGAAATTCTTTACTATCCCCAAACCCAGATAACTCACTTCATATCAGATCTAAAAACGAATTATTATGGAAGCATTATTCCATCACCTGCATATTTGTAAATGGCTGTGGTGGTCGGAGTTATTCTTTAATGTGTACCTAACAGAATAATGAAGACCTTTGTTTGATATAAAAATTATACGAATTATTATCTAAACGCAATTGTTTATGTTTTAAAAGTATCTCCGAGAGTTGCTTGTATCGGCAAAATATTAGACATATTCCGTATAAACCTGTTTGGATATGTCCCCGACCAAGATGGATGTAACTTTATTACCATTCTGACGGTCTAGTTAACAATATTTCTACCGGCCGCACTGTGTTTGCGGAGCAGTGCGGTTGATGGGGAGACAACAACAAGCTAGGCAACATGAAGGTTTCGCTAAGCTTGTTTTTGGCAGCGTTTCTCATAAAACAGGTTAGACTGGTCTTATGTCTGTTAAACTCAAAATGTGGCATTAACTTGTAAATCAAGTCGCATGTGACCGATATGTATATAATTACTTGTATTTTGTTGTCGAAATAATTAGCTCGCATGCTACATGACTATTAGCTTGCGGAGATCACCGATTGAGGGCGCTGAGAATATTCGTTGCTGCCGGGCCCATCCGCTATTTTCTATACATGACTTTGATCCTCTTGGAAGTACCACGCTGGTTTATCATTCATTTTATAATTGTCTAGACACCTTTCAAAATGTGTTCATGGGTGAAAACACGGTTGTCATTTTACTGGGTAGTTCATTATAAGGTATGTGTATTCTGGGTAGAGCTAGTTAGCTGTAGCTATCCTTATGTAGGGGAAAATACTATACACGCATAGTTCACTGTGACCAGTCTATAAAAAAAAACATGGGAAGATGTTCTGACATTTCTTTACAAGTAGTAACACATTGTTATCAGCAGTGCAATTTGAAACTCCACTTGTGCTCTAACCTCTCTTCAAGTATTTCGTCAACCATACTTTATATACATTATTGCTTACCAGGTGGTAGGGGAATATGGCATGGCCCATTTCAGTGACAAGGGACAGAGCAAAGGAAAGGATTACTGCATCTTTTTCAACTCTCAATGGGCTCGTCTACCTCAGGATCTCAACAAAGCAGTAAGTGGAGTATCCTAGCAAAAAGTCGTTGTCACCTCTTAAGAGATTTCGGGACAAAGACATTCACGTGTGCTGGTTTTTCATTAACTGGTTAATTCCCGTCAAAATAAAGTGTGCATGTATTTGTGTGTGTGTGCGTGATAAAACATTGTGGGCATCCCCCGTTATTTGCATATCCTTTTTTGCCTCCAGTCCCGTCTGAAGATCTTTGACCTGATCCCGTCAGTTCTATGTTCCCTGTCAGAAGTCCCAGAGGGGGGCTTCCTAAATCGCATCCCAATGGTGATGAGGGGGAACTGCACTTTTTACGAGAAGGTTCGTCTTGCCCAGCTCAATGGAGCTAAAGGCCTGCTTATCGTCAGTAAGAACAGGCTGGTAAGTGTTTTAGTGTAGTGAACTGTAAAGCACATTAAAGCAATTTGCACATTTTTATTTTACACAAGTGGGAACCAAACTTTTTGGGAAAAGTGATTTTTGGCATTTGCCTATGAGGGGCAATACTTTTCTTATTTTCAGTGGCAAACAGTCGTTCCTATTTCCTGTACTAGTATATCACATGTAGTATAAGCAATGCCATACTATGTGGTTTAGTAGTTCCCTCAGTACCCTACTGCAGATCTGAGATGTTTGAAAAGCAGAGATAAATAAGAGCATTGAGGACCCATTGAGTATAGTCATAAAGAGTTATGGGAGATTTGAAACCCTCATCTTAACTCCCATGGGTAAACTTTAAAAGTGATCCATGTTCTGTTTTTTATTTCCATGAACACATTTTACGGTAGTTATATTAATATATTATATTTACAGACCAAAAGGTAAGAGTCTGTTGAATACAAGGATGCATTCAGCTTTAGTGTCGGTCTGGGAAATATTTCGTATTAGATTTAGTAAATTAACTAAAACTCTAAATCAAATTGCTAAATGATCCATGGTTTGACCATCTTAAAAACATTCCAAATGTTAGCTTTGTTGAAGAAGAAAATGTAGGGCAGATATCAGGTACAAATAGAAAGTCTATGACCCTCTACCGATGTCTTCTCATTCCCTTTATCCTCACAAGTTAAACGCGCAAGAAAACCAATTTCAGCGTAGTCTTTGTTGCTCATCTTTATCAAGAGTCACTGCCAATACCTTTGGAGAGAACTGTAGGTCATCATTTGTAGGTGTTTTATAAGCTTACTTAGTGTGTGCATAATAGATGGAATATAGATTTCTAAAATGTTTTCATGGACGGTATTTGTCCGTTCATTTGTGTTTTTCTTATCACAGACCCCCCCGGCAGGAAACAAGACGCAGTATGAGGAGATTGACATCCCTGTGGCGCTCCTGAGCTACACTGACATGCTAGACATCAGTAAGGTGAGAGGACTGAACCACCAACACCAGTTCCTTTGTGTCATTACATGGACTGAAATGATATATGGAATAAACATGGGTTTGTTCCTTGTTTAGTTAGAAAGATTTTTAGAGCAGGAAAAGTGCAGTTATATTCAGGACATTTCTATCACCTAGGGTTAGTATTTTACATCTATCAATAATAATAAACGTTTATGAATAATTTGACCCAACTGACATGTTCTGATACCTTGCAGACGTTTGGGCAGGGCCGGGAAGTGGCCATGTACGCCCCAAACGAGCCCGTTTTAGACTACAACATGGTCATCATCTTTCTCATGGCTGTGGGAACGGTTGCCGTTGGAGGATACTGGGCTGGTAGCAAGGACATAAAGAAGTAAGTGTGGGAGATATTAAATAGTTGTCACTCACCTACAGACATTAAATAGTAGTCATTCACCAACAGACATTAAAAGCAGTCTCTCACCAACAGACATTAGACAGTAGTCATTCAACAACAGACATTAAAGAGTAGTTGTTCAACAACAGCCATTGAACAGTAGCCGGCGTGTTTATTTTATCTTTCAAGGAGCGCCGTGTGTCTTCCTGTGTGATCTAAAGAGACGTGTCTATGTGGACTGGATCACAGGGCTGTGTGACTGAGGTTGAGTCAGCTGAGGTCATTAACAGGGACTCATTAGCGATGTTGACTGAAGAGACAGAGGCTATGCTACAAGGCTGAGTGCTCATTGATGGGGGAGGGATTGGAAGGTTCCTTCCAGTGCTTGACTGTGGTGGACGCTGTTATGGATGCCCTGCATACTTCTTATTTCGGAGTGTTCTATGAGTAGGTCTTGACCCTGGGATGTGCAGTCATGTGAACAAATTAGGACACCCCATGAAATATTTTGTTATTTTTTAAGAGATTTGGACATATCGATGTTTGATCTTCTTTTAAGCAATATCTACAGATAAGGTGAAATTTTTACCATATCATTTTTTTGTACAAAAGATTTACAAAGATGCCATTTTCTACTGAGGAAAAGGTTAGGACACCCTATGCCCTACTAGCTGGTATTGCCCCCTTGGTCTGAAATAACCTCAATAAGACGTTTCCTATAAATGTCATCGACTGGGTGAACGTTTGTCCCACTCCATTTCAGCTGTGTGATGTTTGAGGGGTTTCTTGCATGCACAGCCCGTTTTAAATCACCCCACAGCATCTCAATAGGATTAAAATCCGGGATTTGACTCTTCCATTCCAGAATTCTCCAATAAAAAAAAAATTTGAGACAAAAAAAATCCTTAATTTCTTTTGAGATGTGTCAAAATACCTACATAGTCTCTATCTTTCTCTACCTAAAAAGAGGCTATATGTCCCAGTCTTCTGGGACTCTTGCTGTAGGGTGAAGTTGCACCAGGACAGTGTGGAGTGGGGTCCCCAGTGGCCAGGGGTCCTCCATCCCTGCCGTGACCCTGTGCTGCTCTTCTGTCTGCAGGCGCTACATGAAGCACAAGCGTGACGACAGCACTGAGAAGCAGGACGAGGAGACGGTGGACGTGACCCCAATCATGATCTGTGTGTTTGTGGTGATGTGCTGCTCCATGCTGGTGCTCCTCTACTTCTTCTATGACCACCTGGGTACGTACCTGGACAAACACCTGGGGTCGCCTCTCTCTACCAGCCGCCCTGTCGGCTGTAGACTGTCTATCTACCGGTCTCCCTGTTGGCTGTAGACTGTCTATCTACCGGTCTCCCTGTCTGCTGTAGACTGTCTATCTACCGGTCTCCCTGTTGGCTGTAGACTGTCTATCTACCGGTCTCCCTGTCGGCTGTAGACTGTCTATCTACTGGTATCCTTGTTGGCTGTAGACTGTCTATCTACCGGTCTCCCTGTTGGCTGTAGACTGTCTATCTACCGGTCTCCCTGTCGGCTGTAGACTGTCTATCTACTGGTCTCCCAGTCAGCTCTAGACTGTCTATCTATCGGTTTACCAGTCAGTTTTAGACTGTCTATCTACCGGTCTCCCTGTCTGCTTTAGACTGTCTATCTACTGGTTTAACTGTCAGCTTTAGACTGTCTATCTACCGGTTTAACTGTCAGCTTTAGACTGTCTATCTACCGGTCTCCCTGTCTGCTGTAGACTGTCTATCTACCGGTATCTCCGTTGGCTGTAGACTGTCTATCTACCGGTATCCTTGTTGGCTGTAGACTGTCTATCTACCGGTCTCCCTGTCAGCTGTAGACTGTCTATCTATCGGTTTACCAGTCAGTTTTAGACTGTCTATCTACCGGTCTCCCTGTCTGCTTTAGACTGTCTATCTACCGGTTTAACTGTCAGCTTTAGACTGTCTATCTACAGGTTTAACTGTCAGCTTTAGACTGTCTATCTACCGGTTTACCTGTTAGCTTTAGACTGTCTATCTACCGGTCTCCCTGTCGGCTGTAGTCTCTCTACCATAAGACCCCACTACATTTTACTAGACATACCAATACCAGTGAAGTATGTATATTTTTATCACATAAATGACATAACAAAGTGAGAGGGACAACTGAATGTGTTGCCGTCTGGACGTCCTTCATGCCAACTAAGCCCTTCTGTCAGCAGCTCTTAAACGTCCAGCGATGATAAGACAAGGAAAGTCTGTAATATTGTTCCAGTTTCTCACCTCTCTATGCCCAAACTGTGCATGATAATTGTCCCTGTCTCCTTCTGGGTTTAGTCTATGTGATCATCGTGATATTCTGCCTGGCTTCGTCTGTTGGGCTCTACAGCTGTCTCTGGCCCTTCGTGAGGAGGCTTCCCTTTGGCAAGTGCAGGTGAGACCTAACGTCCAGCTAACAGTCATCTCTAGATAACCACCATTTAGGAGAACCCAGGCAGAGCATACGGTCAACAACAGAAACACATACAAATCAGTGCAAACAGTGGACTCCCCTCTCGCCTCTCTTCTCTAACCGTGTAGGATCCCAGAGAATAACCTCCCTTACTGCCACAAGAGGCCCCAGGTCCGCATGCTTCTGCTGTCAGCCTTCTGCGTGGGAGTCAGCGCCACCTGGGGGCTGTTCCGCAACCACGACCAGTGAGCCCCCTGTTATTCCTCCGCAATTCTGGGAGCCCTCGAATGTCTCACCGGAAATATGCCGTTAGCTACACGCATAAATAACGATGTCGTTGAGCGCGGTGTGTGTGTCTACGTGAGTTGTCAGCTGACTGTCGTTCTTGACCTAGGTGGGCGTGGGTGCTACAGGACGCCCTGGGTATTGCCTTCTGTCTCTACATGCTCAAGACTATTAGACTCCCCACATTTAAGGTAGGTGCGCCAACGTCCGTGTGCTACTGCGTTATGGCCTGGGTACAGGAGAAGGGACAGTCGGCCTATAATTGAATGACCTGTTATTTCCCATTCAAGTCAGTGGTCTCGACTGTGATTTTCTCTGGTTAAATTTTTTACGGTACTGACCACATTATGGAGCTAACTGGAGATTGATACTGATGGTCTTGGATGTCAGGGCTCTATAACAACCGATATGTGCATGGAACCTCAGTACACATAACGCATGGGCAGGAACATACATGGTACATGGTATTGACGTGTTCTTCCCTGTCCTCTGTTACAGGCCTGCACCATGCTGCTGGTGACTCTGTTTATCTATGACGTTTTCTTTGTATTTATAACACCTCTCTTCACCAAGGTACGTCACAGTCACACAGTCACAATTGCCCATCTTTTCAATGAAAAATGTGGCCCTTTTTTACAAGACAAAGTGCAATTCTAAAGGGAGTGGATCCATTAAGCCAGTAGGCAGCATTGCGTTTCTCTCTTCAGAGTGGTGAGAGTATCATGGTGGAGGTTGCGGCTGGTCCCTCTGACTCCTCCACACACGAAAAGGTACAGAAGGTGTCTTTGACTGATTTGACATGTTTTCGGATAGGAGTTGATTCATATAAGAGTGGTTCTTTGTAGTAATGGGAGCTGTCTGTCTGTCTGTCTGTCTGTCCTGTAGCTTCCCATGGTGCTCAAAGTGCCCCGCCTCAACTCCTCCCCCCTAGCTCTGTGTGACAGGCCCTTCTCTCTGCTGGGATTTGGAGATGTCTTAGTACCAGGTAACCTTTCCAGTTTGTGTTTGTACCAGGTAACCTTTCTATTTTGTGTTGGTACCTGGTACATTTTCTGTTTTTTTTATACTAGGTTTTTAAGAACAGGTAACTTCTATTTTTTCTTATTACCATATAACTACTGTTTAGTTTTAGTACCAGGTAATTACCGTTTTGTTTTAGTAGCAGGTAACTACTGTTTTGTTTTAGTAGCAGGTAACTACTGTTTTGTTTTAGTAGCAGGTAACTACTGTTTTGGTTTTAGTAGCAGGTAACTACTGTTTTGTTTTAGTAGCAGGTAACTACTGTTTTGTTATAGTAGCAGGTAACTACTGTTTTGTTTTAGTAGCAGGTAACTCCTATTTTGTTATAGTAGCAGGTAACTACTGTTTTGTTTTAGTAGCAGGTAACTACTGTTTTGTTTTAGTAGCAGGTAACTACTGTTATCATTTAATCTGTTTCTGTCTGTCAGGTCTGCTGGTAGCATACTGTCACAGGTTTGACATCCTCATGCAGTCTTCACGGTTCTATTTCCTTGCCTGCACTATTGGTGGGTGAAAGCAAGACATCAGATTCCACCAACAATATATAAGATCACTGTTTTAATAGAAATCGGATAATATGTGTCTGTACAGCTAGTGCTTCACCGTCTCTCCCTTTCTCCTCGTCCCCTCTAGGTTATGGCATTGGGCTGCTGATCACCTTTGTGGCTCTAGCCTTAATGCAGATGGGTCAGCCGGCCCTGTTGTACCTGGTGCCTTGCACTCTCCTCTCCAGCTTGGCGGTGGCATTGTGGCGCAAAGAGCTTCCCTTGTTCTGGACAGGAAGTGGATTTGTGGTGATTACCAGTTTGATATGAGTGCCTTCTACCACGGAATGAAACCATTTCTAGTTTTATTTACCACACAGTAAACCTAGAATTTAAAGTTGAGTACCGTAACCCAGAACATTGGATACATCCACTTCTTGGTTCCAACTTGTTTTTGTTTGCTGTCCCTCCTCTGCTTTCCTGTCCTATACTGTCCTTGTACTGTGGGTCCTCTGCTTTCCTGTCCTATACTGTCCTTGTACTGTGGGTCCTCTGCTTTCCTATTCTTTTTTATACTGCTGTTTTAGTCCTCTACTGCTAGATAACTGTCAAGACTGTCTTACTGTAGATTGTGATGTGGTGCTGTTAGATCGGCTGCTATAAGGCCGTCAAACACCATCCGATAGGGAGTAGACCACTCCAATGTACTGGTGACAAGGGGAGTGTACTTGTAGTGGGTCTTTAACGTTTATCTCTAAACTGCACATTGTTAGGGTGCTTCTAGAAACTTCTGGAGTTTAGTCTAGTGTGACGCGCAGCACTCTCAAGGCTCTGGCTTTCCTGAGCGGATGTTTCCTCCTCCTATGGGCGTCTAAGGTGCTGTCCAGTATGGTTCAATGTACAGCCATACTTCCGCTAACTCTATCTACCACCAAACACGCCGCCATTCAGGGGGCTGCTTTGATTGGAGTGAAGGACGGAAAGTTTATCTGTTCTGGTTAACCGGGGGTTATGGCTGTTTATGTTTTGTGTTCTGCCATAATTGTTGTACTTCCTGTTGTCAGTAGTGTGCTGTTGCCTCTGACTAGCTCCACAGTGTTCTGACCTCTCTCTTTGGTTTGTCCCTCTCAGCCTCCCATAGTCCTGCAGCCAATCAACTGTACACAGACCCCAGGACTGCCAACAGAGGAGCCCCTGGCCAATCACGAGCCACCAGGTGCTGAAGCAAACAATCAGAGAGAGGACTCTACTCTTCCAACACGTCAGGACACACCCCCTCCAGAAAACGATGCCAGCAAGTCAGAATAAAGGACTGGGATGATCATTTCGTATTCATTGCATTTCTTATTTTATACACATAGGACCTTAACGGAACTCATTATGTTGGTAACTGTCAGTTAGGAACATTTCTGTGCACTTGGGTGAAAATATGGAGGATGAATGGGAGGGAGAGAGAGAGGGCACTGGACCTGCATCCCCCTGGGTCAGCACTATAGGCCACGGGAGCCAGGCTAAACGACACCATGCCAGGCTGACCCAGGCCAGGCTAAACGACAACATGCCAGGCTGACCCAGGCCAGGCTAAACAACACCATGCCAGGCTGACCCAGGCCAGGCTAAACGACACCATGCCGGGCTGACCCAGGCCAGGCTAAACGACACCATGCCGGGCTGACCCAGGCCAGGCTAAACGACACCATGCCGGGCTGACCCAGGCCAGGCTAAACGACACCATGCAGGGCTGACCCAGGCCAGGCTAAACGACACCATGCAGGGCTGACCCAGGCCAGGCTAAACGACACCATGCAGGGCTGACCCAGGCCAGGCTAAACGACACCATGCAGGGCTGACCCAGGCCAGGCTAAACGACACCATGCAGGGCTGACCCAGGCCAGGCTAAACGACACCATGCAGGGCTGACCCTGGCCAGGCTAAACGACACCATGCAGGGCTGACCCTGGCCAGGCTAAACAACACCATGCAGGGCTGAGCCATTTGACATCAACCCCCTGAGATGGGAGTGTGTGACTTGCAATACTATGGATGGCCTTCTCTGGTTTGTACAGTCCATATGACGTGGGTATTTGATTATGTTCTTGTGTTCTGGATTATCTACTTTTATTATTATGGATTATCTCAAGTTGTCTGCCTGGAACATGGCCATCTTCATTCAATACCTTCCGTACTCTAAAATAATTCTGTATTCTCCAGGTCAACCCCTCCACAACCAGTCCTATGCAGAGTAGCATTATATTTTCTTTATTCAATATAAATATATATTTTTTCTGTCATGTTGTGCACTACGTAGGGATGAGGATGGGATTTGGGATGTAACCAGTGTCACAGTCATTGTCTGCTCCATTTTCCATTACGAGCTGCTCCAACGCCTTTCTTGGTACCTGACAGTTGGCTGAAGTAACATACCCTTTACCATGTGGTGCTATCATGGATTACCAACCAGCCAAAGGTATAAGGTAAACAATGATTGATTGATTTGGGAAATCAGCTGGTGGTTTCCTAGTAGACTAAAATGCATGCTTAATGGACAATCTTTTTAAAATATTTATAAATCAAAACATATGGGCCTGGGAAACCTTAAGAGTTTTTAGATTTGGTTGAAGTAACTGCCTAGTTAAAATCTCACTTTCAAAAATGAATAATCTGTTACATCATAACTGAACAATGTTGTTGTTTTTTGTGGCCAGTGCTAAAATAGGACAAACCTCAAACTCATCAGCGGTCTATGGAAGGGCAAGCTGGCCAATCAGCTGCCTAATTACATTCAATAGTTATTTGGGTTTTTGTAACCAGTGGTCACCCATAACATTTAAATCTCACACCAACACAGAAAAGCGGTTTTATTGAAACATACCAATAAAAAAATACATTTGTTAGTTAAACATGAACTCATATTGTAAATAATTAAAGCTCATATTTCATAGAAATCTGGAATCACTGGGCAGATACTTTCAATTACACCTTTTGGATCAGTTTTGTTTTGCATGCAATGAGATGGATTGGGAAGTTGGCTGTGATTGTGTGTGGTTTATATAAAAAAAGCAGCCAACACTCTTTCTATAAAACTAAGGGAACAACAATGTTGTCCTCACAGTTTTTTTGTCGATTCACAGTAGTGGGTAGGTACAGTGTAATTTCATTGTGTAGACAGCTAGGTGAACCTTAAACCTCTCAAACAATGTGTACAACATGTATCTACACTGTAACTACCTAGCAGAACACCTCTTGGGTTCTAAGGAGACCAAGAAATTAGGTTTATTTCATTATAATCGTAATTATTGTCTCAAAAACAGGCTTTGGCTTTACTGGTGTCCATGGTTACAATTGGAATGTTTGCGTATTGCTTTATGAAGACAAGAGTACTGTCATTATGTGTTAGAGGTAATTATGTTTCTTAATTAAACAACCTTAAGTGATGTTGTTTTGAGTGTAATGACCACAGTCTCAATACATTAGCACAACGTATTTGTATGCATCACAAATTGCACCCTATTAATAGTAAACTACTTTTAACAAAACTAGTGCAGGGAATACGGTTAGGCCTGTAATCAAACCCTCTTTAAATCCTATGACTGACTAGAGTGTTGACAGTTGATGACGTCATCTGGTCTGCTCTAGTTAACCTTTTTTTTTTTAAACAAAATAATGATAACATCTACGTTACCATAATTTGACATTCAACAGACTTTCATGACTATTTGAAATTTTCAATATTGTGACCAGGAGATGTTCACTTGAATACAATTCAATACATACAAACATAAAACAGGAGATATTGTGTAGCTAATTAAACAAAGATGTTTTTTCTTATCCAGTTACAATACTATAGTTACCTAGAAACAGGTTGAAAATCATACCAGGTACAGCAGCCTAGCTTATCAGTCTTTAGTTACTGAAAACAACCTTAAGGGAAGCAGACATGGTTGTTCAGTCAGCTGAATTTGGTTTTGTAAATATATTTTCTTTGCCCCCTTTGGGTTTTTGAGTTTTTGTTTGCTGATTTTCTTCCATTACACAACATTTTGCCATGGATAAAAATGCAATATATTTATATTCTCAAATGAAATCCGTTGGGTCATTCTAATTTAAACATTAGTATGATTATTTTTAATTGTCACGGATTATGGGCCTTTTTTCAACATATTTTCAATGTGATTGTTGTAAAGGTGACAGCAATTCCATACATTTTTATTTGGGGAATGATTCACACAATGCTGGAGCTTTGTCCCAGACAAATTCATAGCTTCATAGGTCTCATCTCCACAAAATGTTCACTCATTCGGCTAGGTATAGTTTCCATAGTTTTTGAATCATGTGTTGTCCCGAGATATGTCTGCACGATTTATCGAATTATAATCAAAATTGCGATATTGACATGGGCAATATCCATATCGCCAATTTAAGCTATAAAGAATTTGAAAACGCGTTTTCTCGTTTTAACGCTTGATGGTTTTGTTAGTTTGATTTAACAGGGAAATTGCTACCGAAAACGTCTGCTTTAAGCTAGTGAGTGGTGCCAATATATTTTGCCACATACACAACAGCATATTAACAGTTTCGGCTTAAATGTCGATACTTACACACATACTTGATGAGGGAGAACATTTAGGGTTGAGAAATTGTGCCTAACCAGCTATGACAACGGCAGAAACCTAGCAAATGCATTAAGTGTGCCGTTACACGAACAGGTTAAGACCGGTTGAAACTACAAATTGGTAGTGTAAAATAGAAAACACTGAACGCTTTATATATTTTAATAGCATATTGAGGCGGTGGTCTATAATTAAGTAAAATGATGTATGCTGTTTACATTTATGTTTGAACATCGCAAATCATAACCATAGAAAATTACAAAATGTGTCAAAGAAATAGCGATTCAATATTCTATCCTAATCGTGCAGCCCTATCCTGAGGGTATTTTTACTCCGAAACAGAACGGGTTACTTTAGTAGGCAGGGTTTCATGGGCCGGCCATCCTGGGAGAAAATCCCTTGCTTTTCCTCACAAACTCCATTGCTGCTAAAACCCTTTGCATGATATCTAAGAGGGACCAATGTTCTTTCATCCAATGTTTGTTTTAGATGGACCGAAATTAAGGAAATACTGTTTTACATACCAGGATAACATTGCATTCTGATCTCGTGCCACAGGCCTTGTGTCCTTGCTCTGTCTTTCACTACTATTTTATGCTGTAGCTGTAGACAGTAGAGGGGAGTATGTGAGTAATTTGGAGTTGACAGTATGGGACATTATTGTAGCAAAACTATTTGAAAACGTGTAACACAATCCGCATGTGTACATAGATCTGTACATGTGTAGACAAATCTGTAAATGGGTACAGAAGTCTGTACGTCTGTAGAGAAAAGTATGTGTGACGATTTGCTAATGTGTGCGGCGATCTTCAAACGCGTGTGGATATTTGTCTGTCTCAATAGTTATATACCATAGTAGCCCATAGGGGACCATTTTCAAATAATCATGCAATTTCATATATCTAATTCAAATGACATAATCCAAATGGCATTTTCAACTAGTCATATGGGCGTTCTATGAAAATATTAAAATGGACGTAACCCGCAACAATTATATTCAAATGTTAATGAAAATGGTGACAGGTTGGTAAAGGAAGTTACCACGTTTGGTTGAAATCAAGGCTCGGGGTGTGCCGGACATCACCTTTATTACATTTGTAAACACAACCTCGCCTACGTTAGTTTCACATTGAACCTCACCTCTCAATGTAAATGCCTGTCATTTTTTGATTCTGCAAAAAGCAGCTAACTGCTCAGATCTGTAACTAGCATCGGTTACCGAGATGAGATTACTGGTAATCAGACAACGTGGAAACGTCCTTTATCTGCCAAGAAACTGTCATCATTTGCATTAACATTGGGATATAATTGTTAATGCAATAATGACAGCGGGGTACGTACATTTTAATATTAATATTGTCATAGAACGCCCATATGTCTAGTTGAAAATACAATTTGGATTATTGGATTTTAATTAGAATAGTCTCTAATAACAATTGCATACATTGAACATGACAGTGCATTTGTATTATTATTTAAATGTGGTCCCCTATGGGCTACTTTATTGTATAGTTATTGAGACAGACAAATCTCCACACTCGTTTGCAGATCGTCACACAGAAAAATCTCGTGTAAAAAGACCAATTGAGAGCCATGCTTTTGTCTACACACGTACAGACTCATGTACGCATTTACAGATTTATCTACACATTTACAGATGTTATGTACACATTAGCCAATAGTTTAACTACAATAATGGCCTCATATGACAGTGACTAAACAGGCAAGGCTGGCTAGAGATATAATTATGGTTCACTTTTTTTTATTTCATCCACTGCTGTGGACAGACACCGTTCAAGGAGACACAAACAAACGCTCACTTGACTGACAATCCTTGACGACATGGATTTTGCAAGGCAGGTTTGTCTACAGTCCAATGAAGGGCACAAAAGGTAAGGACACTGCAATCTTGGTCGTGACAGATACCACAGTGGAGTTGGAATAATTAAGTAATATTACTGCTAAAATACACATTGTAAACCAGGTGGTTTTAATCCTGAATGCATGACACCTATACAGTATCTCAGAGGATTTTGGTATATTGCCAATACACAATATATACACAACCCGTCAAGCATCTTTAAAATAACAGCACACCATTACAGCTTTATTATAAAAGATTAAATTGACATAAACTGCCTGTAAAATGTCAATAACCTCTTTTTTTGTTCTAGTTCATTAGAGTTCAATGTTTCCGAACAATCTATACACCATTTCTTCACACTTTTATGGATAATGTTTACATTGTGAAATAGTTAAATACTAACATGACAATTGGTTGACAGTGTACTTCCTTACACTGTCTATGCTAAATTAGCTGATGTGCAACTAATCCCACTCAATGTCACACCAAATGAACCAG
Organism: Novumbra hubbsi; assembly: GCA_016801125.1. NCBI lineage: Eukaryota > Metazoa > Chordata > Actinopteri > Esociformes > Umbridae > Novumbra > Novumbra hubbsi. Next base: position 17,620 of record JACXGK010003517.1, on the reverse strand, counting down.
TCTACACTTTTGGTAAATTCTAGTGATTTACATAATTTCTGAATAAATTCAGCGGTTTCCATAGGTTCCCACTGTTGTAGTGATATACAAAGCAAAAGCTGAACTGTATTATGTATTATAATCACCATATATTAGACCTAAATGACAGAGGAAGTAGGAGACAGTTAGGAGAAGCTAGCAAAAAGCCAATGGAAAGTTAAGACAGTCTTTTCCAAAACTAATCAAACTGTGCATGTAACAACTTGTTTGTCCCAACAAAATCGCACTTGTAATTATTTCCAAAAGTGCTTCCACCAAGTATTAACTCTGGGTTGTGGAAACATACATATATTTTAGTATTTCAGTTCTATATATTTTATACATCATTTCATTTCACAATTACAACTAAATAATTTTTCAAATGTGGAGTATGGTGTTTAAATGTAAATCTAATATTAATGAATCTGAATGAATAATGCAGGTCTAACACGAAAAGACAAAAGAACCAAAGAAAAACTTTATACAGGTATTGTATATTTCCATACATACAATGACAGGAGTAAACAATAAAGATGTTCTGATTCCATCAATAAAGATAAGTGTCTTATGTACTCACAGACAAATCTGTAAACAAGTTAAAATAATACACTTTTTAACAATACGCTTTACTATAAGAATCACCTTCAAAAAGGCGTTAAGAAGAGAAAGCACTGATCAAACAAAATGAATATCTTTGAATATCCAACAAGATCAAGATAACAGCAAATATAAAAATCAGTCATGGGCCGGTATTGATCTTTGGCCTTACAGGTAGACTTCTTCCACGGTTGATAGTTGTGCTACATCCTCGGGGAAGGGTGGAGGGACAGGTGGAGATTGGTCCTGTTCGGGGAGAGAGTCAAGGTTGTTCATCGTTATGCTGAATGAAGGTATCTGGGCCTGGGAGGATTTGGCGTGGGACACTGGGTCTGGAGGACTGAAGAAACTATCTGAGGAGGGGTAACAACAAAGGGTTAACCTGCTTGTCGTGTGTGTGTGTGTGCACGCACAAGATTAGTTTAGTTCCCGGGATGGTGGTAAAACAGTTCTTCAGCGATTCCACGGTTTCTGTCTTACCTGACTGATGGCTTCTGAGTGGACTCATATTCTTCTTCTTCTTCTTCCCTTTCAGACTCCCGCTCTCTTTTCCTGTTACTGCGATTGGTACTACCTTAGAGATGTCTATTGATGCTGCATAGCAAAGAAAATATTACATAAAAAACTAAAACAGATTCGGACTTCCCAACAAACATTGATAAGTCGTTAATGCTACTTTCTAAAAGACAGAGAGAAGAGTTTGTCAGACATATACTACCTGGCCTGAAGATGTTGTAGGGCAAACCTCTCTAGGCATAAGGTAATGTGATGTAGTGCTCTGTTCTACTTTACCGCACCATGCTGTGTTTGGACCCGTTCTGCTGTGCTGTGTTCAGACCCGTTCTACTTGTGCTGAGCTCTCACCCGTTTTACTGTGCTGCGTTCTGACCCGTTCTACTGTGCTGCGTTCTGACCCGTTCTACTGTGCTGCGTTCTGACCTGCGCTGTGTGTTCGATGGTGGGACGCCTTCTTGTTGATCTTCTCCTTGGCTTTGCCACTCAGGGCAGCCAGTTTAGTGGGGATCTGCTGCTGAATGACCGCTGGCTTGTGAACCACCTGGTTTTTGGTGCTGATCAGGTGGGGAGGGATCTCTGGTTTAGGAGGCGCGGGGCTAATGCTTTCCCTACGAGGGGGGACCTGAAATACCACAACACAATGTCCTGAAAACGTAACAACAGCAGGATATGGGACAACACTAAACAATGCAAAAACAACAGCATGCAGTCCTGTGGTTAGGGTTGGGAAAAAACGATAACTTTATTAACATTTCGATATTTACCCACAGAAAACATAGACATCTCGTATGTCTATTTTAAATGTATTCACTCCTGATACTAGGACGTATAACCGGGGATGTAAAAAGCCTGGGCATTTTGGGAGAATAATTAAAAGCTTGCAAGTCTGTCGATGGTCCACCACATGTTCCATCTTTGTTTCACCTCGGGGGGCTGCTCAGTGAAGAAACCCGGGGCCAGGGAGAGGCTGGGATGTGTGGGGACCTTGGAGGTCTGGCTGCTGGTCATATTTAATCCTGGGGACCAACGACTCATCTGGTCCGACAAGTGAAACGACTGAGAGAGGGAGATGTTTTTCCGTAGGGACTGGGAATGGTGTAGGTTCCCTTGAAAGGAGGTAGAGTGGATGAGGGACTCTCGGGGTGAATAAGACTGAAGAAAAGCAGAGAGGTGGAGAAAACATGTCGTGAACATCCCAGTACCCATGATCACATCCTTTTACAAGCACGTGCAACACAAACCCACCCGCTGAAACTCACAGCGTTCAAGACACTAAAGTTCTTCTTCAGCTTCATCTGTTGCTCCAGTCGTTCCTTCTCTTTCTCCACAGCTTGTGCCGACTCCCTCAACCTCTCTAGATCCTGTTGACCCAATACAGTTACATGAACGACCAGCAGCACTCCCCATGATAGACGTGAAGGCTCCTTTTAATGTCTTCTTAACCCATGTCTTAATGTACTGGCTGGATGTATTCAGTCACATAGCAGCCATTCCTACCAACAGTGCTAGTTAAACTGTAATACAGCAGAACAAAGGATGAGGCAACCTTTTGATAGGCCTCCCTCTGGGTTTCCAGCTCCCCTCTCTCCTCTGCTAGTTTCTCCTCCAGCCCCCTACACTCCTCCTCCCGTCGTCTCAGCTCCGCATCCATCACCTCCACCTGTCGCTGTTGGCGCTCCCGTTCCCTCTCCCAGCGAGCCTAGCAATGGATGACAGAGGGTGTTTAAAGGGATGCACATCCCCACGGGGGCCAAACCAAACACACGGAGGGCCCAGTTCCTGCAGGGAACCAGCGAAAGTTCCTGCCTATTCAGTGTTAAAAAAAAAAGTGGGAACCCTGCAAACACTCCGTCCTCCATGTAGGTTGAAACTCAGGAGATGTGATGTATGTATGATGATGATTGATGGAGGAAAAGAGAAATCAAGTACTTGTTAACAGACAAAACCCTAAAAGTAGTATTACTATATCTAGATAAGTAAGTGCATAGAACATCTAGCTACATTTTGCTGAAGTTTGAGTGACATCTACTGTATCAACAGTTTAAAGCACTATTCTAGGTTTCTAGGTGATGTCTGCCGCTGGTGAAGGTTGCCCAGCTCCAGGCTTTGTTCTCCTATCATATGAAGCTACTTTCTACTTCAGGCTTTTAAACAGCAGTAGTACCTGTTCCTGTTTGTGCGGTGTCCGCCGCTGGTGAAGGTTGCCCAGCTCTAGGCTTTGTTCTTCTAACATGTGAAACGACTTCTACCTCAGGCTTTTAAACAGCGGTAGTACCTGTTCCTGTTTGTGCTGTGTCTGCAGCTTGTGGAAGTTGGACATTTCCACTCGCTGTTTCTCCAGGTTACGTTGTTTCTCTTTCTCCAGGAGCACGTTGCCACAAGGGCGCCCTGAACGCTCGTACTCAGACAGAGTGGCTCGCTGCAGTTCAATGTAGCTGTCCTGCTGGGAGACTACGGCCTGTGGAGAGGTCGAGGAAGGACGTCAGACCCATCTAGTGAAACGACAATACAGGATTAAGCTAGAAATGGTGTCCGTAACATGCAAATAATCCAAGTCTTACCAGCAGACTGTAGAGTTTCTGTGAGAGGCCCAGCAGTCTATCAAACAGCTAAGGAGAAACAGAAAAGAAATGTTGCCTAGCAGTTTTGTTTATGACTGAGAAAACCAGTCGAAATATTTCGAGATAAACAAAACCTAATTGAAAACCAAAGAAACCGCTAAAGAAACCGATTACTTGATGCATAAAGGTAACAGAAAATGGGTATTGTTGTAGAACACTAAATAAATACTAAGTGCTAAGATGTAAAAGACAATATTCCAAGACACAAAGACATTTTACAGATTTTCATGAACCAAAACATTATGTTTACACTTCCAAGTCACCATGCAACACTTACCACAACCGTAAGGAACAAAGGATTCGCACATGAACTCGAGAATGTGGCTGGTGCCTCATCTGCCTGTAATCACAATACCATGAATCAGACAAACTAACCCCTCTAAACCTCCCTCTGCAGAGAACCTGAACAGGCTTCTAGGAGGGAACCAGTGCCAAACTAAAGCTTAAAGGTTGGAAAAGGCTCAGCCACTCACCGACATTTCCAAACCCAAGTGATCAAAGTCCTGAAGCTGTGGGTCGGAGTTGGAACGCTGATGCCTTTCTAGAGGTCGTCCTTCAAACGTAACTGGACCCTCTCCTGGCGGTATACAACCATCTGGAGGAATTGTACAATACATGTAACAAAAAGCATGTTCAACTGTGTTCAATAGAAAACACTAGATTTCTGTGTAGTATTAATGATCACGGCTGAGAGTGGTAGACTTACTCTTTGTTTGGGTAATGGGGTTGTAGTCGTGGCCCCCAAAGGTTTTGGCTCTACTGAGTGCCACCAGATTCCCCAGTCCTTGTGGATTGATTCGTAACTCTCCTAACCCCAAATCCAAACCCCCTGGTCCAATCCCGTCCTCTGAAACCGGGTTGGGGTTCCTCTCAGTCACATTCGCGTGGAGCAGGCTCTGCAGACTTTCCACTGGGATGAGGGGAATAAACAAAAAGCTGACTCTGGATTCCAGTGATGGGTCAAAAGGGATTTAAAGGACAATAAACCTCTTGCCATATTGTACCAGAGAATTATTGAGACGAATGTGAATCTGTCAAATCTGAAGCGGACCAAAACTGAATTGCTCCTAACGCTAATCCCAGATCACAGTCAAAATGCTGCAGGGGAACTTGAAACAGGCCTGTAAAGGGTTGACGTGAACATTGTGTGTCCATCCACATACAACTGTATGTGACCTAGCATAAGGTGGATCCACCACGATGCAGCTTTAACCTCTAACATCTCCACAAAACTACACCTGAGCTCATGCAGTGGGTTTCTACCTCCTCCCTACCCTCAATGATGATCCCATTGAGCAGTGTCTGCCCTTGCTGGAGGTCCGAGTCGTCCCCGTGAAACAGCAGATGAGAGTGGTTTGCTACATCTTCCAGCCCTGCCACAGCTTCCGCCATTTCGGCAAACATCTGCAGCTTCTCTGTCAGGCACTGCTTGACCTGAGCATCTTTCCTACTCACACTCTCTGGAGAGAAACATACTATGAAAAACAAAACAAACACCGCGGAAACGTTCGCACACACACATACGCACACACACACACACGCTTGAGCATAGCAGGTTGAGAACAGCCTTTTACCTTGGAATTCCCTAAGCACAGCTAGCATGGCTTCGTCCTGTTCAGTGGGACAACTGTGGCCCAAAGAGAGTCAAACACGTTGAGGTTAATAAAAGAACTTTGAGGTTCAGTTTGAAATTTATGTCAATGGCACTGTCCCTTGCACTCTTCACAATTTGTTGCATAAAAGTAATTTTTTTATTTTCCTGTCGATCTACACAAACTACTCCACATTTTGAAGTGAAAGATAAGCGTTTTCTTCCAAACACACCAAGCCCCTCTCCATCTGATCAAATCGATTCTGATCAAACCGATTGCTGAACCGGGGAGTTTTAGCAAGCACAGAAATGGAGGAGAACACATTCAATAGCCAACAACAACAATTAAACTCACAGGCCTGTGACCTAGCACAGCTAGTCCCTATAGTATTATTAGGCCTATATTGTCCTGGCCATCACATCCCCGACTTCTGTTGAACTAATTGTCATCACCTGTCAACGGCGTCTCGTATGAGGCTCATCCAGGTGGCGCGCTCCTCTTTAGAAGAGGTGTGTATCTCGTACATCTCCGGGAAGCTGGACGAGTCACTGATCAGATACATGGCACTGTCGTCATGAGCCAGCTCCCTCATAATCAGCACCTGGAGGGAGATGACCGATGGCTTGTTGTCCTGGAAGAGAAGAGTACACACAGGAGAGGGTTAATACACCGGTTTTACCACTATCAGACTCCTTGTTAATGTTACAGCCATAACAACATTGTTAGAACCATTACAGTTCTAAGAAACCAACGCTACCGGACTTCAACAGAGAAGTACTCACCAAGTTGGCAAATGTGATTTTCTGGTCCATTTGCAGTAGCAGCAGGATATCTGACAACAGGACCGCATGGATCTCTGAATCCACAGGACAGAAACAGACATCTCCTCAATCAGCAGACACACCACAATCACAGAATCACTAGACAGACGGTACTACAACCGGAAATGTTTACGATATAACTAATGAAGTCCTAATTCAGTAACTAAAGGGTGACAAGTGTCCGGCATAGAAAAGTGCCAATTCAGGCCTTAAATGAATAGAAGATATTATTAAATCGATGGGACAACTTAGTAGATTTTGTATTTTTAAAAAGACCTTTGAGGCGTCCGTTAGCGGCCCGCCAGTTGACAGTGCCCTCGTGCAGCAGGGTTCTGGAACCATCTCTCAGGTCATCTTTCCCCAGCACCCGTCCATCCTTCAGTCTGCCATGGGAACGTGGATCCAACCTGCTGATGATGTCGCTCAGCCTGAAAGCCCTCTCAAAGTCATGGACCTGCGAGTCCACAGCAGAGATGGTCTCTTTGATCAGAGCCAGGGCCTTGGTCAAGGCACTATGTTCCTCACAGTCAGCTGTTGAAATAAAAATGATTGTTAACACTAAAATAATTTTGTAAATGAAATAGAATTTGTTAAATGGTCCAAGTACATTTCCAATACACTTTCATGGATTTGGATTCCATAAAAAGGTATCTGGATATTGTTGGTATCAGGTCTACTCAGAGCCTCTGTACCACACAATGATAAAGTAGTACATCTCTTGTTGGAGGAAGCTTGTCATGAACAAGTGACATTGGGAAAGATTTGTACTGTTGTACAAACACAGACAGTTAATTACCATCAGTGTTCTGTAGAATGCGTTCCACCAGAACTGGGTATTTTGTGATCCGCTGTGTCACCAACAGAATGCATTCTGGGACTCCTAATCGCCGCACTACAGACAACCGACTGATTTTCATGATCAGGTTCTGGAACTTCTTGTTGGTCTGTAGCTGTTCTTTGTAGAAGCTGACAGCATCTGTATGGTGACTGCAGAACAGCCCATAACTGACCTTCACACTCTCCCCAATCGCACCTGAAAACTACAGCGACACAATAACATAATAATCCTTATAATTAGGGTTAAAAAACCATTCAGAGGATTTGAGGCCAGAATATAAAGTTCATGGCCTCACTACAGCAAGGGGCAAGGGATCAGAGTTGCTGCTAAACAACTAACACGTAAATGCACGATGAGAAGAAAGCACAAAGAAACAGAAGATTGTCTCAGCATTCTTCCAACAACACAAAAACAATCTTTCTCACAATTATTTAAAGAGTGGAGGATTCCCTGCATTCACTTCGTCATATCTACCATACTGCAGGACACCTGGCTGGGTTTTAGTTCAGGAGAGTCTTGTGTGACCTGAAGAGATGTGTCTATGTGGACTGGATCACAGGGCTGTGTGACTGAGGTTGAGTCAGCTGAGGTCTTTAACAGGGACTCATTAGCGATGTTGACTGAAGAGACAGAGGCTATGCTACAAGGCTGAGTGGTCATTGATTGGGTGACTTAGTGGAGGGGAAGAAGTCAGCTCAGCAGAGACATTCAGATAGAAAGACAGAGGAAAAAAGACAATGGCTAAATGTCCGACAAAACTTCCAACGCAGTAATGAATTGGTCTGTGTGAAATGGTCCCTTACCTGGTTGATGAGAACATCTCCGAGCTGAGGGACAACGTAATGGTTTTGTCTTTCCTGACGTTCTCTTAGACTATGTAGGAAGTGTTGGTGGATATTCAGCAGGATGGCGGTCTGATGGAAGAGTAAAGGAATCCATTTGTGTAATACCTAGCACACACGAACACATGCACGCACACACACGTCTATTAGGAGGTGGTTACCTGAGGGAACATCCTCTCCAGCTCTTCCTCCTGTAGGCAGTTTCTCAGCTCATACTGGTACACACTCAGCAGGAGCTTCAGGGTCCGGACATAGTTCACCTCGGTTTGGATCAACTCTGACACACACACACACACACACACACAACATTATTGCTGATAATATTATTAATCTATGAAGAGTTTTAAAACCATAAAGAGCTCATCTGACCATTGTCTATATATTCACCTGTTGTAAACAAGCAGGCCAAAGCATTGATATTAACAAAACCTGACAAGGTTCCACATTTGGGATAATATCTAACTAAGTCAATGCAGTGCACTCTAATGTGGTCTCAACAAATTACATCCATGCTTCCACGTCATCATAGGCTTATTAGAAATAAACAACAACCTGGAAGAATAAAATCCCTAGATACTGCATCGACCAATCTCCCTCTCTGGTGACTGCTACCATCATCATCATCGCTGTTATAAAGTAGTCGTTAAGATCAGAATTGAATTTACAGCAATTGTTCTCTTCATCATTGGTGATTATTACCCCAACTCATGGCAGCCACAGCCCAGAGAGTCAGCAGTGCTTCTATACTCTTACCGTAGATGACGTCTTGTCTCTTGACGGCGTCTTTGGGCAGGGTCTTTATGTACTGCTGGTCCACAGAGACACTCCACGACTCCCTGTCCAGGTCACAGGCATCAGCCTCGAGATCTGCTTGCAGGGCACTGTAGTGGGAATCTACGCACACACACATCTTAACCGGCGTCTAGGCGCACACGCACAACACTGCCACAGTAACAAAAGTGAGGACGGATCCTGGAGAGGAACAATAAAACAGACACGACTGCAAGTGGACTCTGACATACCTTCTATGTTGATGGACAGAGAGAGAGAGTCCTCAGAAAGAGGGAGTCCTCTCGGAGCATCCAGGTCATCCATGGGTCGTCTAGGGGTGATCGGTCAGGATGATGGGATCAACGGGGCTGGGAGGGAAGCCATCATAGGCTGGAGGACAGAAACGCTGGAAGTTTAAAAACAAATAGAAAATAAATGAATGAATACAGTGTTGTTCTGGACTTTTGCAAATTGACATGTTTTGTCTGTTTAGATTAGACACAATGTTCGGAAGGTAAGTAAATGAAAATACAGAGAGAAACTGACCTCTGTTTGACTGTTAATCCTAAAACCCCACAGAGACAGAGGATTAGATAAGTGTGTGTAGATAATTGAAAGTACAAATCTAAATCCACGAATCTCTGGAACGGACACAAGACAACGTGACAGTTCAATGGGGTGTAAACTTTCTATGCTCTTTGTGACTATATGCATAGGCATATACATTTTTATAAAACATCTTCAGTAAGAGTGGAATAATAGGATTTCACATAATTACTTGCGTGTATTCATGCGAGTGTATACAATAGCACATAAAATCATAAAAGCTGCACCCCTTCCGCTCTCAGCTTTCACGAAGCCACACAATTTGCAAAGGGACACTGCGGCCAACAAAACCCTTATAATATCCTGGATGCTAAAATTCGACACAGCTCACTCAATTTCTATTTAAGTGAGACAAAAGGGGCAGATTAGTGTAGGGAATCTAAATTGCCTTTTTAGTCGTCTAAACTATTAACAGTAGTGTTTCTATAATCAGTTTCAGCTGGTCGACCCAAAGTGGAGCACATGTCGGTGTAATTTCGCGGAAATAATTAGGGATAGGCCTAATAAAGACAACTGTTTAATTTTGAAAGTATAGCTTGTGTTTTTGGATAATCAAGTTCGCCTTTGTATTGTATGTACAGTTTCATTTTAAAGTTGCTGTAACTAGACTGACTAACCGAGTGACTAAGCAAGAAATACAGGTCAGTCAAAACGCGAGAAAACAAAAACTAGACTAGCAAGTCCACCGACTCGAAGGCAAAACGGTCTTAATAAAACAGCACACATTTCAGGGCCCAAAGTATATTTATAATTCCATTTCCCGAAAGACAACCACACATCCACAAACACGTTTTCTAAGACAAGTATAGACCAAAGAAATCTCTTAACGCTTCTCATTGATAAAGGTGATTAAAACATTGCGCTCTAATCTCTGCGGTTTTCAGCAAAATGTAGATATGTGTGTAAGTTAGTTGGTCAATCTTCAACATGCTCTCTTTATTTACACAGGGCATGGGCATTGACATACTGTTTACTCAGCAATAGCAACTAGCTGCGCTATCAATATTCTTCGTCTCCCTCTCGCCGTGTGCGGGTTGGTGTGTGAACAAATGCTATTGGCAAATCTAAATAATTGGCCCGTCGTGCGTGAACTCGAGCCCAGCTAGCTAGGCATAATTATAATCACACGACGTCTCACCATCGGCGGTTTTGCAGGGACAGACAGAAAAATGGAAACTCACTAATGGCTGGCCTCTTGTCCTAGGGGCTTTCGCCCCTAACACACTCATATGCACGCAAACCTATACACTCAGCATAACACATCAACCTTGCAGAACAACGTCGCGCTTTCAGGTGCGGTCAGAGAGGGGATTGCGACACCTGACCTCGTCTTCCAGCAGAGACATTCAGAATCCGTCCTCCGTGAAAACGAAATAGAATGCATGGAACGCGACGATGTCTTTAGAACACATTGACCGGAGTAATTATTGGGAAGAGAAGTATCCACATGTGTCCGTATCGGTCTTAATAATGACATGTACTGTATTCGACACCGTTTTTTGGTTTCAACAGGATCCAGACGTTTCTGAACAGGTGTACATCTCACCTCCATACAGAAAAGTCAGGAACGTGAACGGCGGGTTTGATGTTGAGTTTTAGGTGTACAGAAGTTCAAATGTGTTTACCTACAAAATCGTAGTGGTAAAAAATATTTTGACAACGGATAGTGTCTTGGATGACTTAATGCAAATATTGCACTAACGTTGGAAGTTTACGAAGTATGACTCCGAAGCAGTATCAAATGTTTTTAATGTTAAAACTTTTCATGGAGGCAATTTGTTTTAAAGTTAGAAGTATAGATAATTAATTTCAAACTGATCCTCGAAGTTCTTTAACAATAAATATTTCCTTACCCGGTAAGACAAAGGAAAGATACGACATCAACAAGATCCCATCCTCGGTCAACCCTCCACACGGGTTAAATGTTTGTGCTATTATATGCCTTTCAATCCCAAAAGGTAGACTTCCGACGCAACAAGTGCTCAAACAACAAAACCAAGAATGATTTTTTCCGTCCAGCGTCCGAGGTTCCTTCTCAAAGCATTCTGGGAGCTGCAGTTCGTGGTTAAATACATCACGATTCACAACTTAATGCCATTAGGCCTGTTACAGGAACACACTTTGCTTAACAAATAAAACATATGCGGTAATCACCAAGCGTTCATTTTTAAGATCTAAAGTATGAGACAACGCGTATTACGTTCAACAACTGAGTGACAATTATTCTAGAACAAGCCAAAGCCACACAGGAAAAATATTTGACATCGATCGAATCCAGTGACCATAGAAACGACATGATAGAGAAATGATGCAAATGTCACTTCAATCACAACAATATCTCTTCAAATCAGAAAATATGCACAGGTAACAGACTAATAACGTTTATTGTTATAATGTAAATTACCTTGTTCTCTGGCGGTCTAAGAGCGATTACAAAGTAAATGACGTGTAAATAAAAATGCAAATATTTTATGCTATGTAAAAAAAACAAGACCATAAATGTGTATGCATTATTTAGCTCACTGACGTTGAAGCAAACTCATATTCAGGGCTAGATCTCCAAATTCCTTGAAATCCCTATGGAAAATGTAATAAAATGTATTTCTTTGCTGTAAATCAGATAACTGGACAGGTAGAAAATGGAGTGCCATAGCACACTGCTAGAGCAGAAAGATCCACTGGCTAAGAAGGCCGGTGGGCAACAGGGGAGAACATTCTTCACGAGGGCGAGGGTGGCCAAGAGGAGAAAACCTTTAGCCCAGGGGGATTGGGACAAAACAAGGAGCAGGAGTTGCCCCGTGGCAGGCCTCAGCGTAGACAATGTCTGTGGGGGCAACAGCAACCAACCAGTGGGTTTAAGGGGGAGAAGATCTGGAAGCCAAGGGGTCTGTCGGAGCCCTGAACGAGCCACCGTCCTGAGGACTGAGTGGAAGACAGTGAACACGCCGACAGGGACCGCCAGTGAGCTGAGTGGCAAGACAACACAGACCCCAGAGGAACCGGCCACCGTGGTGATCAAGCTGTCCGGTGGTGGGAGGACAGTGATACGGACCCGGAGAGCTTACAGCCTGGCCCACGGTGAGGGGGTTCCACTGAACCTCCCCCAGTTCCGTGCTACCAAAGACCAAGCCCATCAGCAGAGCCCTGCCGTGGGGATGGACAGGGCCAAGGGTGGGGCCCCAGTCTCCCAGAGGGCTTCTCTGGGTCCCAGTAATGGGAGAAAGAAGGGCACATGTCGGCTCGACACACCACGCTGGTACAGCAACCTGCCCGTGCATGCCGACAGAGGCCCCACGCCATTCCGCCGGAAGAAGAGCGCGAGCCTGACGGGGAGCATATCATGGGCCGACGACCAGTACTGGACATCCTGGGACGGCTGGGACGAGGTCATCACCTGGGGGGACGAGGGGCGAAACCAACAGAGGAGGAAGAAACAAAAGGGTGAGAGGAGGAGCAGGGAGGAGGGGAGGCAGAGGAGTAGAGGAGGAAAGGAGGGGACGGTAAGGGAGGGGGTAAAGAGTGGCAAGGAGGAGACCGGTGGAAAGAAAGTCCAGTGGAAGAAGTAGAGTCAGAGACCAACGGGGAGCCTGAGATGTGGCGAAGCCGTGACAACGCTGCAAACAGACTCAAGTACCGCTACCCTATTACGGCCCATATGGAGATTACCCTGTTACGGCCCATATGGAGATTACCCTGTTACTGCCCATATGGAGATTACCCTGTTACTGCCAATATGGATAATACAGTGTCAAATAATAAAAACTATTGATGCATTTTAAAATGCATTTTAATAAGTGACATACATTTGTAAAATGTATTTGAAATACATACATTTCTACTATTTCACATGTACTTTAAACTCTTCACATTTCACAATATTTGTTTCTTATGGACATACGTTTACCCCAAAAAATAGATTTTCATATCCGAGTAGAAAAAGAAAAGTTTTTTTTACATTTCTGCTCTGAGCAAGTTTAAGATTTAAATAGTGAGAAAAGATTTTAAGTAATCTGCGTAATGAGTGTCTTGGAGCCAAAACTGAACAACTACACTGCTCAAAAAAATAAAGGGACCACTTGAATCGGGTCTTGATGAAGGAAATATATTACAGATCAACAACTTTACTTTACATTGTGTAATTTGTTAAGAACAAAATGACAACAACAGTCAACCATAATCACCAACCGATTGAGGGCTGGATTCAAACTTGCACCAAAAATATAAAGAAAACCACTGTTCTGACTTATGTGACTCAGTAGTGTGTATTGCCAAGGATATGACTCCCCAGACCATCACAGACCTACCCCCAAACCGGTCATGTTGCAGGCTGCATAACGTTCCCCATGTCGCCTTCAGACCCTTTCATGTCTGTCACGTGTTCAGTACGAATCTGCTGTCATCTGTAAAGAGTACAGGGCACTAATGACAGGTCTGACAATTCTCTGGCGAAAGCCAATTGAGCTGCACGGTGCTGGGCTGTGGGAACAGGTCCCACCAGAGGACGTCGGGCCCTCATGCCACCCTCATGGAGTCTGTCTCTGACAGATGGTCAGACACATGCACACAAGTAACTTGCTGGAGGTCATTGTGTAGGGCTTTGGCAGTGTTCCTCCTTGCACAAAGGAGCAGATACCGGTCCTGCAGTTGGGTTGGAGCCCTTCTACGACCCTGTCCAGCTCTTCTAACGGCCCGTCACCTGGTATCTCCTCCATGCTCTTGTACTATAAGACACAGCAAACCTGCTTCTGAGGGCACGTATGGATGTGCCATCCTGGAGTAGCTGGACTACTTGCGTTACCTGGATGTTCTGCAGGTACTGCCTCATGCTACCAGTAGTGTCACAGACACCAGCTAATTGCTAAATAAGAGAAGAATCAGTCAGGAAAAATAAGAAGAGTAATTGCCGGTGACCACCACCTGCAAAACCTTTCCCTTGTTCAGGGTTGTCATGCTGGTGCCTCTCCAGTACACCTGTTGTCACTTTCATTTGCGTCAAAACAGATGACATTGATTCGCCACCTCTTATGCTTCCTAAATGGACAGATTGACATCCCTGATATTTCATTGTCTCTGTGTTATACTGTGATGATTACGTGTTCCCCCCATTTGTTTAAGCAATATATAGCTGGTCCAAAACCTTTTGTCTGGTTCTGTATACACACAGGTCAGCTGTGTTTGTGTTTCACTTGCTTTCCTTATCTCAAGAACACACACCAATGTAAAGACAGCCAACCAAGAATTAGTGGAACAAATGTATGCATACTCACTGGTATGTGGACGTAATGTGTGGGCCCTTGTTAGACATTAACCAGTTTTCAGTAGAAACAAACACAGTATAGATCATCCTAAATTGAAATGAGGCTGCATTGCCAACAAGTGGTTGAAACCAGACCCTGCATTTTGTGAGCTGATTTGTTGGTACTTCACCATCATATGCATTTTGAAGCTCTTTTTTTATTTTACCCTTCATCTACACAGCTTTCATCTACAACACTTTTACAACATTTTTACAAGATTTATGATCAGATCTTTGCAGATTGCACCTTTGTAAGAAACAATAAACCTTTGAATGTACTGTATGTGAATATACAATATAACGACAACGTGCAAATACCTCACAGTGAGATGAATTTAACATATGACATAGTAGACAACAACTGAAAAGTCAAATACAGCCAGAGCATGTGGAGAAATGGGGGAAAGAAAGAGCGTGGTCAAGTTGCACCATGCTGCTTTATTCATCTAGAGCAGACAGTTGGATTTGATCTGATATCAATGGGCAAAGCCAACATCCTACTCCTACTGTGCATCTGATATGGAGCAAAAAAAAGAGAAACAGTGAGAGAAAAGTTAGAGAGAGAAATAGTGAGAGAGTGAGAGAGAGAGAGAGTGAGAAATAGAGAGAGAGAGAGAGAGAGTGAGAAAGTGTAAGAGAGAGAGAGAAAGAGTGAGAGAGAGAAAGAGTGAGGGAGAGAGAGTGTGAGAGAGAAAAGGCCAAGTGCTGCTGGTTGATCACAAGTCCAAATGAGTATTAGTACGATTTCTGGATTAGAAACAAGAAACATTTAGGACAAACATTTAAAAAAATGTTTTCTACAGAGCGGAAATACCTCATGAAATACAATGAATGTCAACAACTATGTACAAAAACCCCCATCAATAATAGATTCATATATATTTATATTTTGGATACCCACTAAAATACACCAAAGAAGCAGCTATTTGTCATCTCAGGAACTAGTTTTTTTGTCTATGTGTTTTTTGGAAACCGTTTTCTTCTTAAATATCCTTCAGCTGTAAATGTGAAAACTCAAAAGAGAAAATGAAACGTAAATAAATTAAAAAATATAACCACGAAATCTGTTATTTTTTTTTTTCTGTGATGCTGGAATACTGCCGAGTGTAGGGACAGAGATGACAAGGATCTCTAGTGGATCCACAACAAGGATCTCTAGTGGATCCACAACGTTTGTTCAAAGATCCCAAGGTGGATATGACACATTCATCAGTCAAGTCTAGAAAGTCTTGTAGTTCATACATGACTTGAGATTACAAATAAACAGAGAAATAGCTTCATGATTTAAGATGCAGGCCACGGACACAGATAGAAGACAAGGGCACTTTCACGTCGAGCAACCCAAGTGGACCTCCATGGCCCAGGGAGACCCAAGGACTCGGTGAGGGCTGAGCTTCCCAGAAAAGTGTCTTAGCCTAGGCAGGGACAGCCCAGAGAGTCCTGGGGTTAGCAGCCTTCTGGTTGTCCCGAAGTTAGATTCACAGTTGACTCCTAATGTTTGCCACCCGATTGTGGAAACTAGGCAATATTTTTTAAAGGATAGAGGACAAATAGCATTAGGAGGGAGGTTCTTTCTCACAAAAAGATACTCTGTGTCCGGTGTGGACATGAACATGCATTCACACATACTGTAGTGTAAGGATGTGGCATCTTGACAAGACAAGCAACAACGTCCTGAGATATGAACTGTACACCTTGATGAGGCCTCTGAAAGAGTGATAAAAGTGATCATCTGTAAAAAATAAAGAAAAAAAAATATATTCATATATTTATATCTACATCTTGGGGCGGCAGCCTAGCGGTTGGCGCATCCACCAGTTACCGGAGAGGTTGCTAGAGCGAATCCCAGAGCCAGCAAGGTGAAAAAACCTATAAGTCCTTGAGCAACCCTTATTGAATTGTAAATAACTCCGGATTA
Source organism: Novumbra hubbsi (assembly GCA_016801125.1). Lineage (NCBI taxonomy): Eukaryota > Metazoa > Chordata > Actinopteri > Esociformes > Umbridae > Novumbra > Novumbra hubbsi. The sequence goes on along the minus strand of JACXGK010003517.1, from coordinate 1,184 downwards.
GAGCATCTGCTAAATGACTAAAATGAATGAATGTATTCATCTGTGTGAGTACAGGGTTGGGGATAAAGAACGTTCTGTTAGGACGGACTAGACCGAGGCAGAGCTAGTATCCGTCCGTTAGTCTTTCCCCCGTTCATGTGTGTGTATGGGATGTGTTCCTCGTAGCTATTTTGCCTCAACCCCAGCGATGAACCCGCCTCGCCTCGCTCCGAGCTGTGGTCCCCTCTCTGGGTGTAGGAGGAGCTGTGGTCCCCTCTCTGGGAGTAGGAGGAGCTGTGGTCCCCTCTCTGGGAATAGGAGGACGGGTCCAGAGGGATGCTCTCCATATCCATGTCTAGGTCAAAGTCATCCTGGTCCGGAGGCTTGTTTTCCTGGCTGTAGTAGAAGGAGACCTCCTGGAAGGACGGGTGAAGGTCCTCGTGAAGCATCTCGATGATCTCCTGGAAGCTGGGCCGCAGCTTGGGGTTGTACTGCCAGCACATTGACATCAGGTTGTGCCTGAGAGGGGGGAACAGAGGGAGCTGCTGTTACAATGCATATTTAAGAGCTGCATGCTTGCTAGTGCTAAAACCTGACTCTGTGAAAGTCACAGAGAGACCTTCCCTGCTGTGCCATTCAATAACCATACATTTGTTATCCATCATACTTGAAAAATACAAAGACAGTGTTGGTTTGCTATGAGTCACAAGGAGCCCTGTTCCGGTGTGGCCACCCGACAGTCTGGGAAGGGGTCGACTACCAGGTCACTTCTGGTGAAGCATTAGGGCCAGACATAGCGGTCCCTGATACCACAGACGATGTGCTCTTCTTCATTCAACGAGTGTGTTTCATGCAGAGAGAGACAGCCCCCCCCCCTGCTGTGCCTGCAGGTCCTAAAGGAGACGTTGGTTCCAAATGTGGAACCCCATTGTACATTCTGTCCAGATCGGAATAGATATGGACATTACGGAGTTGACACTTACAGCCGGTCTGCACAGTTGTCGGGTCGGTCAAGAAATCCTCCATCCATGACAAACTTAAGGACCTGCTCATTGGACAGGCCCTGGTATGGCTGCTCTGCCAGGGTGCTGATTTCCCACAACACCACACCAAACGACCTGAATGCACCAAAACACAGGAGAAAGCTAGCATCCGTGACCAGGGAACAGCAACAGAGGTAGACAGGTAGGGAGAAACCTAGCATC
>JACXGK010003516.1:24686-44798 GCA_016801125.1 Novumbra hubbsi | reverse complement strand
CTGCTGTAAGACCAAGCTGCTGTAAGACCAAGCTGCAGCTGATCAAGTGCTTTGTGATGCTAGTCTTACTGCCTGCCTTGCTGTTGCAGTCCTCATAGTACATGAGGAAAAACCTGACTCCATTCCACCCCCCCCAAAAAACACCAGTCTGGCAGTCTCATTAATCAGTGCAGGACAGACTAATGATGTTTAAGAGGAAGGCTATTTTTAACATTAATACACTACCTCCAAAACACAAAAACAGCGAGGCAGCTGCTCAAAACTGTTTGCAAAAAGCCCTTTCTTGACTCTAAGCCAGACAAGCAACAGGGCTTTTTTAGTCTGTTGTAATGAAGTCAGCCAAGGACAACTGTGAAGGATTGCGTCAGCAGTAGCACTGCCTAGTTCCTGTACTGACGGTAAGAAGAATTGTAGGATGACACAGAGACCTACAGACAAAGGTCTCCCCACCGTTCTGAGTTTCAGGTTTAAAAAAATGTTCAAGCAGTATCTACCGCAATTTACTATGAAAGGAAAATACAGCCAAAACCATATTGAATTCACCATGGAACCCACAACCATTTCACCAGCTTCCATTCCGGTCTCTGTTTCCTTTGGTACAATTATGTGCTTACCTAAAAATAAGGGCCTAGTAGAGATAGATGGTTTGAGTTAGTTCCACAGCAAGGGCTGGACCTAGATGATTAAAGGGTCCAGCGTTGTTGATATCCTGGTCGATGTAGACCCCGAAGGAGATTTAACACTGGAGTGTAGTGTTAGGATTTCAAAAATGTTAACGCTTACTATAATAAATAATATACGCGATATACGATTAATCATCAGGTCTGCGTTTTTCTTCCTATTTTTAAATACAGTTGCCAAAGTAATGACCAGTCATTAGTAATGATGGAGAAAGCCAGAGCATGCTAGTCACGTACAAGCAAATGAGACCAAGTACAAGTACCAATTAATTGAAGCTACAAAGACCAGGTGGTAAAACTGAATGCATGAGGTTGTCCTAAGTGGAATTGCACAAATTAAATTAATTGAGTGCTATTTTGGGCTACTACTAACAGTAGATATAGACAAGGCAAAATTATTTCTTCAGATTTAAATAAAATATTGTAATGTAAAACATCCTCATGTGTGCAATTCAAAGACCCAAAAATTATGAACTTGTAGTAGCAAACATGTCACTAGAACAAAGAACTGACGGTGGCAGACGATGGGCCGGTGTATGCCAATATAGATAACAACTTAAAATCAGAGGTTTGCAATTAGAGTAGTCATTTACAACATTAAAAACGTCTACACTGTATTTCTGATGAATTAGATGTTATTTGATGTTGTATAAAAAGCAAAAAACAAGGACATTTCTAAATGAACCTATACTTTTGAACGGTAGTGAATACATCGCAGACTTCTATTTTCAAGGCAAAACAAAAAAAATCTTTAGTGTTATTGTTGCTGCCGAATCTCTAATACTGCATGCATAATGGTAATCTATTGTAGCTATCGAGTTGTGACAGTTAGCAAGCTAGCTTTTTCCCTTTGGTTGTCGCTTGGACGATGGCTACCTTCTTAATATCAACTTGCCAGCATCGGGAATCAAATAGGGTCATGGGCCAAATACATTTGGGAATCCATATCTGACCCAAATGCTTAATCTATAAAATACACCTTGTCAGGGACAGTACAAATTATAGTTCAGCCAGAAAAGCAAAAAAGTGGACAAAATTTTCATATCAGGAAGTTGACTCAGCAAGACATCCAGAAGAGTCCCTCAGACAGTAGATCTACTTTCACTTTCAATACTACTTTCACACAAGATCTGCCGTATGTTTACTGTAAGAACAATTTGGTGTTCACACAAACCATGTTTAAACAGTTCTGTATTAAAAGTTTGGATTGCGGACACATTAGGGGAAGCTTGCAGAATTAAAATGAAAGATATCTTAAACAATAGAAATATTAATGAATTTCGCTAAAAAGAGGACTAACTATACATATGACTAACTACCAGTGTCTGAAAATTCTTAACGTGGTTGTACATAAAGTATATTATTAACCTAAATACAATATTTAGATACACTGCAGAGCATTGGCAACGCTTCATTCCATGAATGAATCGAATTCTACATATTTGCAAGTGAGTCTAATCTCACTTCAAAAAGATTACCCGCTACTGAAGCTAGTATATGGCTAGTGGTTTCTAAAGCAATACCATCTAAGCTTAACGGTAATCAGAAAAAAAGTGACCTAGGTAAAAGAAAACATTGTTATTATAATAACTCAAAGTAAACTTAAGCCAACGTGGAACCGATTGAGTATGATGAATTATATTAATCAATATACTGTAGCCAGTTAGCTTCAATGTTTCTCACGTCGTGTGTTTGTGATATCTTGTTTTTGAATGACAGATGTATAGTAACGTTAGTTAACTATGGCTGCCACTTACTGACGTATACAACTCAAGTTGATTCATATAATTAATGTTAATGAGACTTCACATTCAATTACTTCACCTGCACATCTACCACTCCTGGCTACTAGCTTCAACGATGTCTGTGGGTGGACCGCCTGTGAACTGACTGCATGGCTTGCCTGGCCAAGTAACCTTGTTAGCTAGCTAGCTAGCTAGCAGCACAGTACCTAGCTAGTAGCTAGCGAATTTAGCTAGCTAACATAACAAGCTAACTATGTTAGATGAACTGCCTCAACCGGTACTCGATTGGCCAAGTTACAATGGCAAATTATTCTATATACGAATAAATACTCACGTATACTGGTAATGGCCACGGGTAGCCAGCAGGTTCGGCTCCAACCGGCGACTTCAGTTTTAGTTCTAGTTTTTCTCCCATTCTACACTTTCTCCGGCGTTTGCTGTTTGGGGTGGTACTCGGTGGTAGGCTGGATAGGCTAACTAAACGGGTTTAGCGAGCGACTACAATGTAATCATTTTGTCATGAAAAAAAATGCTTAGCTAACACAATGGAAACAATTACATATAAATAAATGTCATGGAATGAGAAGTAGTACACGCGTCTTGTATTCCGGTGTTAGCTAAATATTTCCGATTGATTTTAATCAATTTATAAAAAAATAAAATAAAAATTGTTCATGCCGAGCGGCTGCTACACCTCGGCAGTACAGCCGCCATCTTGCCCGGCGTAAAAAAGGCAAAGCCGCCACTACGAAAGCAAATAGACAAACGTCACTGTAGCGGGACCCAGTTACCGGATAGTTACATTCCGAAGAAAGTGACGAAAACGAGTTCTCTACTGTAATACAGTGAATGGGAATTTCCAGTGAGCAATAATGTCAAATTTGCGGAGAAAGAAATAGTTTTGGTAAACAATTCATTACAAGGATTTGTGTATTTATCTAATACAAGACAATTAAAGTTTGCTAGCCTGCTAGCTAACCAATAATCTAGGTGTTTAAATTGGTTAGAAATGCCAGGATATGCTGTGGTCCAAACGTCAAAAATGGATGAAACCTTGACGCTGCGTATAGAAGTGTCACATTTGGTAGATAGTCTCTGGTATGTCGGAATGTATTATGGCTAAATTAAGGCATAACTAATTATGATATATTATATATTACTTGTGAATTTATGTTGCCAAATATAAATATTGATTTGTGAGTAGTGTAGCCCTGCGAGATACCCTCAAGGGTAAATAACCTGCACAAGCAAGTATTTACAGGTAAGAATGTGTTTAAACCTTAAGGTGGAAAAAGGTGTATTATTGTGTTTCAGTAGCCTAATGATTCCATCAATTTGTTTTTACCAGTAATTGTTTAACTTTGCATCGAAAGCCATGAAGTGGGTGGTTCCGCCTCAGGCTCACAATAAAATATGACTGCATGCACATGTTGCTGTGGGAGTTGCCGAATATTGAGAAAAGCAATTCTATCCAAGTTACAGTATATGCCAATTTTTGCCAACGCTTTTACAAATTGAGCAGAAGATGGAGGTTTGTTTGTAGCCAAGTTGTAAAAGCACATGTATAAATGAGTGCCAGAGTCTCGCGTTGCAATCTAACCACACACCGGCGACTGGGTGTTAAGCCTCAGTTGTCTGTGTCATTCTAAATTGTCATTAGAAGGATAAAGTGTCAATAGATTATCATAAGATCCAAGAATGTACGTTTTGTTCCCTGTCTGTTGCGGGGAGGTTTAGGCATTGTTTACTTTAGGAGAGAGATAATAAAACGATTGTGTTGTATAATCTTTCCTTTAGGTGTTTGAATTTACGCTGGCATGTTCGAGATGTACAATGCAGTATCGTGTCAGAAGCGGGAAAATCTAATGATATACAAAAACTTGATGCAGTTCCAACCAAGTTGTCTTCAAAGTCCCAGGGGCCTCAATCGAAAACGTGTGGAACGCTACCACGGAATGTGGTATATCGAGTTATCGATATCTGCGACTTTACGCAACAAAACAAAGTAGCATCTCGAGTCTTCTGGAAAATGTAACAAGCCCTAGAATGGAGGAGGTGCAGTAAACTTTGCCCATACAGTGAAAGCCATACTGTAAAACAGGAAATAATTACTGGGGCAGCCATAAAATTAGCTGATTACATTGGCAATACATCTATTGATAATAATGTTACTTTACTTTGAATTCTAAAACCCCTTTATCTGTTTGCAAACATTGCCACACGAGGGCGATGCTTACACTTTGGTTGCAGAATGTCGGTGTTTTCAAACACCACCATCTAAAAAAGCCTCCATTTATGTTTCTTGAGTAGTATTTCATCCTACTGTAGAATTAGAGTTTAAGGCTTGAATGAAGTTTCTTCAATGGTTGTAAATTTGGTGCCGGTAATCGAAAATACGTTTGGCACACCTCTAATTTATTGCCCTATGCTAGCTCTGTGCTTTCTGCATGTCAGTGAGCGTCAGCATTGTAACTGATTCGTCAAATACATCCATCCATGTGAATTGGTCCTCACTCCGAGATTTCTTCCTTGTTGACTACTTTTATGTTTACAGAACCGAGTGCTCGTTGACTTTTACATTCTTTCTGTTAGAATAAACTTAACTGCCATGCTTTATCAGAACATCACAGTTAAAATCACATTCCACTGAAGCTGTCATAAACATACATTTGTTTAATTGACAAAAGGGCTTTCTTTTTTCTTCTTTCTCAATAGCTTTTGTAATCTGCTGTGGTTGTAAGCAGTTCATGGGATCTATAGATAGCCTGCATAATTTGCAGTGGTGTTGTATTTGTAGAATTAGGAGGGATGGGCAAGAAGTCTATCAGAAACGGGAAGATGGCAAGCTGCCAGACTGAACTCACTGACACTCCAGCTCCCTAGCTGATGCCAGCATTCGGACAAGAGCCAAAGGCAGCTACGCTTGGCCAACTGGAACACTTTATTGATTTCTGTGATATTTCACACAGCGTGTCAGATTTCTGCCCTCCTGTTCCCTTCACAGAGCATGTCCTGCCCACACAGCTATGCCAAAGTCTTTTTTGTGCCACATTTCAGAGTCCCATTGTATTGGGCAGGAAAATAAAGAATCCTGATGTAAAGTAGATACATTGGAACTCTAAACATACACATGCAAAATATGGTATTCTTACAAGTATGATAATGCTTTACTTATTGACCTATGATACAGAATGATTTGTATGATGTTGTTTTTTTTAAGTAACTATGCCAAAGTCTTATTGTTGTCATGCTTACTCCTGGTCGACCAAGCAATGTAAACAAACGCTGATCTATTAAAAGAGCACTGTTGCCCCCTACAGGTCTCTGACTTGACTATTGTAAATTTTAGTCACTTAGCTGACACTTATCCAGAGCAAACTATGGGTGCAGTTAGGGTTTAGCATAACTACAGTGTCAGATTGGTTAACCTTTGGAGCTCTGGGATTTAATATAGCAGCCTTTCAGTTACTGCTCAGATGCTCTGACAGACAGGCCATTTTGATCCCCTTGTATTGCATCTTTACATGTTGCTTAATAATGGTAATTAATCATGAGACAATTAGGAGACAAACAAGCAGAATAAAATGGGTGCAGAATTATGTATCTGAATTCATTTTCTAGGTAGAAACAGGGTGAGAAAAAACTGCACCAAATCACAGCAAATACTCTACACTCTCCCATTATTAGGACCCAGGACAATTAAACAATACAAAAGTGAACTTTATATTTTGTGCAATTTGTGAAATGTCAGGTCAGGACTTAGCAGGTGATAAAATGTTCCTCTTAACCCATCTGTGTTTTTGTTTGAATTCCTATACAATAGCAATGTGCAAATAGTTCAGAATATAACCCAGAATATATAATATTCATTGAAATGAATATCAATCTTAGACCCTGTCCGATGTGGTGTTAAACAATGCATCTTAAACTCAGAAAATCCCAGACTCCTTTCAAATCTCTATGCAAAAACAGCAGAATTTATAACCAGATAAATATATATAAATCTGATAATGACCAAATTAATCTTTGTTGGTGTTCTGTGCTGGCATTTCACACAAAAACACCATTGCTCCATATCTGCACATATGCCTTTACCATCTTTATTGAAGAGAATAGAGTCAAACTGGGTTTGACTGCATGAGAAATGTATACAGTAATCATATCAGAATGTCTCTATGAAACAACTCACAATGAGGCCAGTGAAATCACATCTCATTTAAAGGGTACTGGGTGCAACTGAGAATTGATTCTGGTCACAAAACATTCAAAAGATATCAGTTTTTTTTTTTTTTTTAAATAGGGAATCTCAGTCAGCCCTAGTATTCAGCATTGCGATGAATGAAACTCAGAGCAGGCCATGTTGTGTAGTGTTCCGATTTCATGATGCAGTAAACCTACATCAAAATATCTGAATGGCGGCATGCATATCCAATTTGAGAGCCCTTCTCACATCGTAACCAAAGGCTTGATGAATTTCCTTTGGGAAATACTGTTTAATTGCATTGTTCAATGTTTATTCTTTCGCAAGTCATGGTAAGTACACAATACTGAATTGTTTTAAAATAATTGTCTTGATTCCAGGCAGAGAATGTTTTGGTGTTAATGCTGGTCAGAACACTGAAAGTTTCCACAGGTTTAATCAAGCCTTTGCTTGCATTTGTATGCTCTTGAGGGCAGCGGTTCAAATAAAGATACAAATACTGATCATTGAAACATTCAAGAAGCCCACACCGATAGACAAAAGATAAATCTCAATTGGACAAAGCCAGGTAAAAGTAAAAGGTGAGATTTGCTGTGTGCCAGTAACTCATAATAACATACAAATGGTTCATACTACAAATGCATTAGTTGACTGAACAGGGATTTCAGGAAACATTGAGATCAAGTACTTTAGACTGGCAGATATACAAGGTAAATAAGTCATCCACTCCACTTGGAAGTTAGGTGAGGCTGGTCTTGGGATAACAGTCGTCTTGACAATGATGATGATGAAAAATGACTAGATATTGTAAATAAAACACTTCAAATTATTTGCCTGAATTAAATGGAAATTACACTACACTGTAAACAGCAATGTTACAATGGTAAAAGATGCTGCATAAGGTATACAAATATCTTCCAAATTATAATAAAAACGACTTCATAGTTTGGAAAGCTCTAATTATTCCATCTTTACTGCTTGCATTAGATAACACAAGGATCACATTTTGTCTGATATGTACATGAGTCTGGCAAAGGTAGTAACCCTGGTGAGCTGGCTTTTGAACCACTGAGTAGGGAAGACCACCACACTGACAACAACCTCGTACGACAGCATAATGGGCATGAGTCAAGTACCATCACACAACCATACAAAAAACATTAACTACAGTTTGCCATGACAGATCATGAGACATGCTTTCCCAGCGGGTTAACCCTTCAAAATTCATTGTAATCCCTTCATTTACAAGTCTGGCACTGCACCTACATGATGTAGAAAAAACAAAAAAAAACAAACAGAGGCAGCTGTGCCCGATGGGAATATTTATAGCGTCATCTTTATTTATCAATGGGAATAGTTGTCTCTTCAAAACAAAAAAGAAAATATGAACTGCAACAAATGGACAATTTGATGGCCAAGGCAGCTTTTGCATAAAATACTGGCAGACATTCAAGATGTGACAAAAAGGACAAGACACTGCATTCTAGTACTGATACTGAGGAGTGTAAAATTATAAACAGAACTTGTTACCCCTATGGAGGTTCCAAAAGAATAAATTAAAAATGAAAACATAGTAAAATAGAGTTTACCTTCAGAACCTTCCATTTCAATACAAGGGAATATTGATATTATATAATCCATACATTACTTTCTGTTCTCAAACTATTTGCATTTGGCATAAGATGAGCCATCTCCACTTCAGTGTCACTACCACCACCCCATCTACCAACCAGGAAAGGCTGTTTGGAGATCTCCAAAGAATATGGATTTTCCATTTCTACTCTTTAAGAGATCTCTGTGCATTAAGGAGGGCTGAGAGTGTGACAAATGCCACACAACACTGTTCCGGATGCAGTGTAGCTACACAGACCTGGCCAAACATGCCACAGTCACATCTTCAAAAACGAAAGAAAAAAGATCATGTGGTCTGCTTTGTCCTCACTAGTGCGTTTGGCCCCAATAAGGGGAATACTCCCTTCATGGCATTTTTTAATAAGTACTTTTAGAGCAAGCGGAATCCAGAGTTTCTCTTTCTTTCTGGTTTCCAGAGAAAAAAGAGAAATCAAAAAGTCAATCTAATGCCAGTTTTGAAGTTGCTGTTGATCATACTCTGCTATTAGTTTCTTTATGTGTGCCAGTTTGTTGTGTAGATATTCACAGCGGTTCTTCTCTTGGCTATAGTTTGGATTAGTCTGTGAAAAAGAAGAAACACAATCAGCATTTGTTAACAAATTACCAGAGCACCTTCAAAAGAAGCAAATAAGAACCACATCTGCAAATCTTACCTTTTTTATTTTACGATACTCTTGGAGTATCTGATTGTGGATTGTCTGTGGAATAAAAGACCAAATAAGAGTGCTCGTTAGAATCGTACCACAACACATTACTGATGACCAATGTAACAATAACAACTCAGCACCATAACCCATCTGAAGTGATTAGGTAGGTAGAACTTCATACAGACTGCTCCAGTTGACCAAAGCGGGCATACCTTGTACTTCTCTGTGCCTTGCTGGAGCTGCTTAAGCTCAGAATCAAGCACAGTAAATTGCCGGGTGATGCCCTCTATCCGAGCATGGAGGTCCCGGTACTCACTGTACTCAGTATTAAAGTCATTCTTATAAGTCTGACGCTGCTCGGAAGAGCCAATCACTGTATACTTCCTGTTAAGAAAGAGAAAACAGAAAAGGCATTTCATTGAAGTACTCCTCTCCTCATTCTATCACACTTTCTAGGTAATAAGAATCTGCAGAAGGAAACAAATGGTTTCATAAGACATGTATAGTGGTTTAAGAGGAAGGAAGTGCTTACGATAAATAGTCTGCCATCTCAGTCGATGACGAAGGAGCACTGATGTTATTGCACATTCCATTGCGATCTGAGACAAAGCACAATATTACTTTACATGATAGGGTTACAAGGCCTTTTACAGCTGCAGGCTTGGAATGCAATATAATTGTTAACATTATTATACAGATGCTATAGTTGCAAGTATTGAGGGATTTTTATTTTTTTTAACTTAAACAGTTTATTTCCCTGTGTTGACAGAGTTATACAACTGCAAAATACATCATACCAAAAAATTAAATAATTTACACTCAATGTACAGACTAACAAATGTTCATCACCTTGCATATAGACTTAAAATACTGAAAATCCTCAAAGTATACATTCAGAATGTCATCCTATATGCTCACAAGCTATTGCTCCAGAACTCCAAATCAACATGGAGTATAATTTGCTTAGTTGGCCTGCTAACAGCACCAAGTACAATTCTGTGGTAAGTTGTGTAAATATATTTTCCAACTAAAGGGAATTTGTTATGCACGTGCCTTGACCAACTTGTACACCAGATTTGTAAGAAATTTACTATTTACATTTGAATCTGAATAACAGTTACCAGCACTCTCACTAAATCTGCATTAATATAGACAGCAAAATATTTGCAACATGGAATATCATTAAAACACAATATTTAAATGTAAAGAAAATACAATCTGATACATTGCTTTTGTTGGAATACGTATTATGCTTTTAAATGTAATCACAAGGACCCAGGTAATTTCAATAAAAACGTATTGAACCTATTGAACAGGAACCTAGGTATAACATTCAATCATCCATCCACTTGATCAAGTCCTTTAAAAATCAAAACAGATGTAAAATGAGTACATAACGTAATCTTTCCTCTTTACAAAATATCTGATGATGCTGAAAGTGAGGAGATCTGAATTCGTGCTTAACAGTTACTGTATGTCTCCCTTGTCTATATTTCATGTGCTTTTAAAATGACACTAAGGCAGATGCTTCTCTATGTACATTTCTAGAGCGGTTGAGAGGCACATCATAACTTGGACCTGGCTCACCTGTGCTCCTGTGTGGAATACTACTGCTCTTCAGGTTGTCAGGGCTGGAAGTGAACATCTCACAGGTCTTTCTTGGCTCAGGAGCACGCTCCTCTGTCCCTTTCCTCTCCCGCTCCCTCTCCTTGGACTTTTCCTTGTCTTTGTGTTTTTTGGACTTCTTCTTGGACTTGCCATGCAGAGAGGGCGAGGTGCTCTTGCCTTGGGGCCCATCGAGACCCGTGTGTCTGGGAGACGAGGGCCCCGGCCCTGGAACGGACAAGGTTGCGGGCCCAGAAAAGACAGACGGCTGGCTCAGCCTCTCAGCCACGGCTGCCTCCTGGCCCTCACAGTCCCGGCCATTGTGGCTGGAGTCATTGCTGACGTCAGAAAGCGGGTCGAAGGGCCGGGGGATGTCCAGCAGGGGGAGCTGGGAGCCGGACACCACACCGTCTCCCACCGCCAAAACCACCGCCCCGCTTGCCTCCTTCCCATTGGATGAGCTGAGCTTGCCATTTATCGGGCCCGTCGCCTTGTTGGCGAGGTGGGATATCCTTGGCTTCTTGTTGGCCAAAGGGTCGATGAAATCTGCAGCTGGCCGTTTCTGGCAGGAACATAAAAAAAACGTAGAATGTGAACTTATTTCATCTCTAAAGACGGGTGAGAAAAACAATGAAAAGAAACAACAACAACATACTGACAGTAAACTAAGGAAAATGTGTTAAAATGAAGCACATGTGGTATGTTGCTGTGAAAAGGAGAAATTTGCCAGGGTGAAAGGGACCTCTTAGCATCACTGGTGTATGATGACTATGTGCTTTCTACACAATGGATGTGTTTGTATTGCAAACGGACTAAATTTTACCCAGCCTACACAAACGACTTTGCACGTAGCTGACCTAATCACAGTGGAGAAGAAAGAGCAAGGTTCTGAAATATCACTGGGCCTGGTTTGGAGCCCTGTGAACCTGTACATCTCCTTGACCAGTTTGGGTCGGCAGAAGCGCTCAAAAGGTTTGGACCAAATCCACGATGGTTGTTGGCCACATAAACAAACTGCACCATTGTGGGTTTCTGTTTACAGCAAGTGTTACTGAACAGCCATTTCACTAAACAACAGAACCAACTGTGTGTATCTAGAGTGTGTATTCTCCAATGCATCAGGCAGGAAGGGTTGGGAACGGACATGGTGTCTGAGGTGAAAACCCAGAGGGGAAGGAGCTAATAATAAAATGTACAGCAACTTTTACTAATGAGACCACAAAGAGTGGCTGGGCCTCTGAGGACTCTTGAGATGACTGTGAAAAGGAGGTGGAAGAGAAGGAACAGGAGGAGGAGAGGGAGGAGCGACAATTTGAGGATGAAGAGGCAGCTCACCTGTGACGGGGAGCTGCTGGCTACCTCTTTTGGAGGACTCATTGAGAGTGGCGGCTCAACTGGAGGCGGAGGAACCACTGTGGTGGCGGTGCTGGGTGTCTGACTCTGACTCTGACACATTTTCCTAAAACACAACCAGTCACAGTCACCACACAGTCAGACAAATAATGCACTGCATTGAGCTCACTTCATACATTACATTAGTAGAAACAACTAGGGTAAAAAGTATAGCAAAGTACAACCCCATTTTTAAAAAGCGTTGGGACGCTGTGTAATATGGAAATACAACAATGCATGACGTACAAATCATTTAAGCTCTATATTTTACAGAAATAATACAAAGACAACATATTAGATGTTGAAACTGAGAAATGTAATTGTTTTTTGATAGACAAATGAGGATGAGTCTTTCAAAAGTGAAGATGTAAAGGTTAGCCCCCATGTAAAAGACTGCGTGGGCAAATAGTGCAGCAATTCAAAAATAAATGTTTCTCAACGCAAAATTTCAAAGGGTTTGGGTATCTCATCATATGCGGTACATTTCTGTATCTCTGTATGCAATGGACAAAGCCTGAATGGCCGTGATCTGCATTAAAGACAGACAGAATGCTGTACTGAAAGTCATGGCGAGGGCTCAGGAACACTTTCGAAAACCATTCTCTGTAAACACACTTCGATGCTGCATCCACACAAAAAATATTACAGGTGATGTTCACATTTATCTGCGCTGGATATCAACACACCGGGAGATTACCCAGTTTTTGGAACAGGGGTTGACCAGAGTGGGAGAGATCAGCAAAAATCTTTCCAGCACTCTTCCTTCCCCTGGAGTCCTGTACCTTGATGGAGGCAAGGCAGGAATAGACTGGACCCTGTCTGCAGTTGGTTTAAAAAGAATCTACTAACGAATGGAGCTGGACATGGCCAGCTGGAGGGGCTGGTCATACTGCAATGCTCCTATTGCAGAGTCTGTGTTACAGAACTAGCTGCAAGGTTAACCCAACTTCCCATTTTAATAGAACTGAGATATTGGTTGGTGTGCATCATGTGACTTCGCTCTACATTACTATTTACCTATTCATGTCATTTCATTCCAAAGATATATAAAACACTGATCTGGTTGAATGGATCTCTGATAAAAGACTGGGAAAAGATGCCAAGCTACATCCCCTAACAAAAAATACAGTATACAAAAGCTGGTCACAACGATTTTGTGTCTTGGTGGTGTTGACAGTAGGGGTCAGTAGGACACAGGAGGGTATTCTAAGAGCCCTATGGACTGTCCCTGGCTAAAAACAAAATCAGTGAGAGAGAAAGAGAGAGGGTGAGGAGTGTAGACTAGGTGAGAGGTTGGTTGTTCCATCCATATGTTTTCTGATCCCAGGTTTAGCCTACAAAACCCAGCTCAGGCACAGACCTTGGACTGGTGCCACCTCACACAAGGATCAGCATGTGCTGGAACCGTGGTGCGTCACAGGCCTCCCAATCATTTTGTTGCACTACTCTTGCATGACCACAGCTGATGTTCCAACTTCAGCATAGGGTGTTCCACTGATAAGCTAGCCAAGGCTCAAAGTGCAGTGGAAAAGACGTGGTAGAAATGCTTTGCTTAGGGGTGAGTTTCACAGAAACATTTAATAATTGAAAATGTGAAACATTCCCTGCAGTCCAACAATTTTGGGTCGACTCCCAAGTACACCCAAGTAAGCACTTGGCAATACTTGTTCTAAATTTAGCTGGGAGCTGCGTTTCCTTACTGCCCCAGATCTTGAGAAACTAGACCTTTCCACTGGTTTCCTTAAGGAAAAATGCCAGCTTGTCGTGTCAACAGCACAGGGCTGAGGGAAAATAAGGGCAGGGATCCCCACAGAAATGAGCGCCTGGTTTCAGACTAAAATATTTCTTGAGGAGATCTGGAGCTACCGCATCTGATAATATGTACATGTTTGTTAAACTAACTATAATAAACAAGTAAATCAAACAAATAAACAAAAATGCATACGCAGAAACCCCAACACAGTATAACCACCAAATCAATTAAACCTCAGGGATACAAATCTTTCCAGTTAGGAAGCATAAAGGATTGTGAATCAATGTCACCAGTTTCGGTGAAAACGAGAATTATAAAAAAATGCAATGAAGGGGAAACAGGAAGACAACCCCCAAAAATCTAATGGTTTTGCAGGTGGTGGCCACAGACAATTGCTTATCCTTCCTGACTGATTCTTTTGTGCTTTTCTAGTGTCTTTGTCACTACTGGTAGCATGAGGTAGCAACTGCAGCCCATTCAGGTTGCACTGGTAATCCAGCTCTGTGCCGTCACAAGAAGATTTGCGGTGTCCCCCAGAACAGTCTCAAGAGCATGGAGGAGATTCCAGGAGATGGATCATTATACAAGAAGAGCTGGAGAGGGACGTAGAAGGGCATCAGCCCAGTAGAAGGCATGAGGGCTGTAGTAACACAGATCTCAGTGCAATACGAAAACTAATAAGCGAAGGAAATTTCACATCAGAAACCAGTGAAGCTGATTCCATCAACACTGGTTTATTCCACTGTGACTCACAAGCCAGTTACAATGTTACAAACAAGTGTGGGTATAAACAAAAAGGAGAAAGCCACACAGTAAAGAAACAAAGCAAAGTATGTTAATGTGAGAACAAACTCAAATAAGGGTCATCTTCCAAATGCAAGGTGTACGTTTACTAGCATTGTGAGTAGCCATGCGGTCGCCATTCTGAAAATTACTATTGTAGTGTGGGGAGATTCCATCATGTGGTCACGCAAGGCTAAAGGCTTTGGCAGCTACTGACACAAAGCACCACACTGAACAAGTGGTTTTATTACAGCATGCTCAAACCTGTAGTAATAATAAATTAAAGCATACCGAACGAGAATCCTCTTTAGAAGTTGCTGGTCTCCCTCACTGTATCCAGGCCAGTCCTTCTGAATGTCCTTAAACAAAGAGTCCTTCAATGTGAAGGTGTTGTCTCTCACATTTAGGTTAGCCACCTAGAGACAAAAGACAGATGTCAGTGCAGTACATTAACACCATGATGCAGGATGGAGGACTGAGTTTATAAACACTATCCTCAATTGCCTTAATACCCTTACCGCTGGTAGTGACTGACTTGTTTGCTGTTGGCAATAGTTCTGGCTATGACTGACCAGTAACCCAAGCGACTAATTGTTAGAAAGCCTAAATGATCAGTTGGCCAAAATAATCGATTGTGAGCTCATGTGTAGCCAACAAGTTAAGGTCATGTCACTTGCAAGGCAAGGATTGCGAGATCAATTCCCACAGTACGGGAAGATCACGATTTTGATTCGACAACACAGTAGTGTAGGCGGCATTAAGGCACCAGTACGTCATCTGTTCTAAGAGGCACTAAGGGTGACTGACTTGACTAACCTGTTGCAGGAGGCTGTCCAGAGAGTCCTTGTCACAGGGCAAGAGGCCGTCCTTCTGCAAGCGCAGAATGAGCTCCGGCTTCCTGTAGGGTTTGAGGGCCAGCAGATGGGTGAGGCGTTCCCTCAGGGGCCTCTGCTGGGCGGTGCTCTTCTTCACAGCGCTACTGGAGATGATGACGGGCCGCGACGTCCGCCGTGACGGAGCCACGTCAGACAGACCCGGTGCAGGTTTCCGGATCTGCACCTTCTTGCCTAAGAGAACAGACACCGTTTAGGACTTGGCAACACAGAGCCATAAGACGAGTTGTATTGAAATACAAGTTTAGCAAATTCAATTGCAATTACTTTGGGGTACATTATTTCTGTTAACTGCTGTCCTGAAGGTACACTGTAAGATGGAAACCTAACCGTGGGCCCCCAATTTCACAAGAAGGTCCACCTTAATGACGATGGGCTAGTCTCAAGAGTGAGTTTCAACAATTCCAGTGATCTCTCTAAAGTCCATACGTTTTATGTAAGAGGACTGAGGCTTAGTTCTGGTGACTTTATTTTGAGTAGAATTTCCTTTTTAATCCAGAAATGTGTACAATAACGTATCTAAATTCATTCTAACAATGAAGTAGCTAGCCAGTTAACAGATTAATGTAGCAAAGTTGAACTTCGATCTCCCACCGTCTTAGGCCCAGATCACAAAATGGTATAATTAAAATCACAGGCAATCGGACAGAATTAACCAAAACCAAAAGTCCAAAATTGACCATGGCAATTTAAGGGCAAGCTTTAGCTAGATAGCCACCTGCAAAGTTATACTTTTTCTGTCAATGAATTCTGGACTGAGTAGTTTGATTGTTTTGAAGCCATATACCAGCAGGTGTCCCTTGGGAGGGGTTTTTCAAGGCCAACAGTTCTGCTCTGCTCAAAAGGGGCCTGGCTAATTAGTTTAGATTTGTTATAATGAATGCCAAACCCATATTGGCTCCTTTCAATCAATAGGAATGGCACATACAGAAACCACAAACATTCACACACACAGATAGAGCACCAATCTAATACTGTGAGTGCCCTTTCTGCATGCTGCTGCTGTAAGAAGTCAGTGTTTCTACAACTTTATTCCAACAATAAAAAGAGGGTCTAAGTAACACTCCAATAATACAGGCCTTCTTCGGCCCTGTCCAGCTCTCCAGGGATCTCCACCATGCTCTTGAGACTACTGGGAGAGACAGCAAACCTTCTAGCGACGACACTTGGGACTGATTCCCCATCGCTTCTGCTTCCCACAGATTCATATCCCTGAAGTTGAATCGACTTGGTGTTGGACTGTGGTGATTATCTGTTCCCAATTTTCTTTGAGCAGTGTATACTTTGCCAGGGCCACAAGAGCTAGAAATTATGATATTCATACAACCACATAAGGGAGCATCTCCGCCAATTAAGCCCAGCATCTCCTGGTTGAAACTGCATGTTGAGACTGAGCCAACATCGGTTCAGATCGTTATTTAATCATCAAAAAACAACCAACATTATAGTTAATCACATATCACTAAGGGCTGCTATGGCTTGGTGTTATTTTACTGAACTGCAGCAGAAGCAGTATACAGTTCTCTTGAGAATATAAAATAAATAGCTCCCAGTAGATGCAGACAAGCTAGAATGGTTTTATAATGGTTTTATTCTCCCACTGAACTAGGAGGTTGGGGCCATGGGCTCGTGAAAACAACCCACAAAAAAGCCTAGCTGATTGAGTCTGCACGAACACAACACGAGATGAGACGGCTCATCATGCTGTTCCAACAGCTCAGTGCTACAGCAACATGTAAGGGCCTTACCCACGTATCTCCCCCCAGGCTTGATGACGATAGCCCCCCTGCTGCGAGTCTCCTCCTCTGCCTGAGCCATGCTTTGCCTGGCCTTCTGGTAGGAGTCGTCTGTGGCACACACCGTGATCTTGTCCTGAATTCCACCCAGGCAATCCAGCTGAATGCTGCCTTCACTACGATAACATGGAGGGGAAAAGCAGGTCACACAGACAGAAAAGCACCAAAAGGTCAGCTGACTCCCACAGCTTGAAGAGACTCTCTTTACTATAAAGGTCAAAACATAGCAACGCAGAATACACAAAAACAGTACAAACTAAATTTAAAGAATCCTCTTGAGGAAAAAACAACAAAAGGCAGACATGAAACATCCTTTTAACAGGTAAGGAAGCACAATTTGGTAAATAAACACAATGTTGCGTTAGCCATGCTAATATTACTGACCTTGAAAGAACTACCACCAACACTCTACTCAACTCAACTGTGGATTCCCACATTAATGAACGAATGTTGCTTAAAAGCCTATTCTGTCTGGCTTTGCCGGCCTTTGATTCCACCTCACTTTGATGCTGATTTGGCAGGGGATGAAATAGAGTTGTCAGCCCTCAGTGGATCTGCCTCTAGTTTATATTGGAATTAGGGGCTCATGAGAATCTAGGGTGATGGGTGAACTCCAACCAACCCAGTCTCTCATTAGATGTGGTTGAGGACATGATGGGTCTAAAACAATTGTCAGTCGGTTAATGCTGGGGTTTAGTTACTTTCCTTCCACCTCAATACACAGACATCTGTCCCTATTCAAATCACTTGCGCAACATTTGTCTTCAATTAGACTCCTGAAGCAAATAGAACAGTATGCACTTGAGAGCTGAAATCAGTCACACTGGAGCACATTCCTGTCATCAGAACTCTTCAAATCCAGTCCAGCTTTTAAACATGTTAACCAGCTCCTTGGTATGCAAAGTCACTTGTGCCGTTACCCCATAACAGCACATGATGAAATAAACAGTGTTTAGTGTGTTTGGATGCATGCATTTATGCACTCTCATGCATTTGGTTTAGTGAGACAGTGCTATCAGACACCAGCTATCTAATTAAGACAAGACAATGCTCTCATGTGCATCCCAAAACAATGAAAAAACCTGCCAAATAACACAACAGTAAATGGTTAATCCAGTATGGACGATACGTCCTGATAGTGTTACAATGTAAAAATGTTAAACCCTAAGAGCGTGTTTGGTTGAGTGTAATTATGTTGTAACATAGATGTGGTCCATGTCCACGTCAGTCCCTGGGGGACCAAAAGGTGAACTGCCCAACCTGGGTCACTCACCTGGTGATGTACTGCTGGATGCAGTCAAAGCTGCCTTGTGGATTGTCTTTACCAACATTGGACAGGTAGAACGTAAACGTTCGCAGCTCATTTGGAATTTCTGACCGTGGTATTACGATTTTCTGAAGACAGAAACAAAAACAAAACAAAATCAGTGGCTGACATCCTCCTAAGAAGACATATTGAAAGGAATAGATTAGAGGCCCTTCTCAATGTTGTAAGTCCTCAGATTTACAGAAAAAAATACCACAGCATTGTTTACAGAAGGCCTCCTTTGCCCTTAGGGTGTCCAAAACACATACACTTTCCACAATGCTTGCACCTAATAAGGAATATAGTCTACTGTGCACACAAGCGAGTAGTGCTTTTGTCTCCACAAGTAGAACAGTGGAGCATCGGTTTCACGTCAGAAAATATGAGCAGTGCTCTAACACAAAATGACGTAGAGCCCCTCTGTGCAAGTTACGGGCTCATCAGGTGTTTGGTGAATTACTAGGGTGAAGTAATACAGCCTTGAAAAGCATTACTTGTCCCATGAGAGCCAACAAAGTAAAATGACTGTCATAAACAGTCATTTACGTGACCATCAGACATGCATGGTGATGTGGCAGGATGAGTAACAGGGTAAGGCTTTTAGCTAATAGACGGTGTCGCTCAGCAAGACCACAATTTCCAACTGTTCTGTTCACACATTCGGCTCACCTGGCTGGGTTTGCAAAGGTACACATCAGCAGCTACTCCTTAATCATAAGTATTTCTACCTACGATTAAGGAATAGTAGTGCTCCAAAATTCAGCCATCACGGCTCTATGGCTCCCATGTTGTGCAACTTTTAGGCAAAAGAGTAAAACCACTTAGACTTCTGCCCAGTGCTGAAGCCCAGAGAACCTCTAAACACAGGGGATGAATTGTACGACAACTGGGCTTCTTTCATGCAACTTATGTAACACAGATGTACCGTTTTCAGGTAAAATAATTCCTGTGTGCAAGCAGAGACAAGAGAACTCCAATAATCGGCAAAGACAGGTGTTGAGCAATCACAAAACCCTGGTCCCGGTCTCTGGCACATAACCCGTAATCAAAGCTCAACAGTGAGAATACAAAACAGACAATGAGCGGTGGAAGGTATGAACAGACATCAGCATCCCTCCACAACACAGGAACCGTGAGGAAATCAACTGAATTGCCCAAGGCCTGGACATGAGATCATGCTAAACCTACACTTGCTGGGTAGATGGTATCTGGTTATGATGGCATGACTCATTTAAGAGGAGCTCCAGGCATCAAGAGCAGAGTGCTGACTGGAGTAGAGCAACGATGAGCGAGTGAGAAGGGCTATGAGGCTGGTTGTGCTCAGAGACTAGCTGGTCGGATGAACAGGCTGACCGCTGGCCTGCTCCGTGTACTTCCTACGGCGTTGGAGAACAGTGACTCACTTCTGCTTCACTCCTCCATCACTCTGGCAGTGACATGCTCGGAGGCCTGATCATGAAGCAGCCCAGCTTAGCGTCCCGAAGTTCACCACACGTGGAGTGCAGGTGGCACACTATAAAGAGCCCCTGCTTCTGGCTCTGTTATGTGAGACGCTCAGCCTCCGCTCCAGTACGACCCAGACCTAAACAGATTGCCATCTATGGGTACTATGAACAAGAGATGCAATGTCTAATGTAGGCTTTTGGTAGGTGGTGGGGGGGGGGGGGGGGGGGGGGGGG